>CM057383.1:59535860-59760860 GCA_030015415.1 Cynopterus sphinx | reverse complement strand
TGATTTTCTTTATCTTGGTAAATCTTTAAGGATTTATCTAAACTTTAATCTCACCCATATCATGATAATTATGCAAGCTAAATTTAATATTAATGTTACATTTTCAGCAAAGGCAAGACAGCAAAACATATTTCAGTAGCTGATGATAAGAAATTTGAAACAAAGGTATATCACAAATGCATTAGCAAAAACAATTTGCAGATAAACTGATAACATTTATAAATCATGGATCCAATTATACTTATCAAATAAAACAAATCAGAAGATTTAGTATAGAGATTATCTCAAGTTACAGGATTTGGTCTGTCCCTGAGAGCTTTTGAATCAACAGCCTACTTTATTAAAGGTGAAATAAAGCGCTGTCTTGACAGTTTTGAATATTCTCTTTGAAGATCCACGACATGCTGAAATTTATAATTGGCTGAAGTATCTATTAAAACCCCACCCATTCTGTACTGCAACTGCTGTGAAGATAAAAGATTATTCAGGAACATACAGTATGGATATTGTATGGATATTCTCTTTATCTTGTGGATTTCACAGTGTGTACCTTAATGTTTTAAATTAGTCTTTAAAATAACCAGAGTATGAGAAGATTACAGAATGATGATTCTTAAAAACAAGAAGAAAAAATTTTGACAAATAGAAGTCTAATGTTGACTTTGAAGTGACTTGTCTAAGATTTGAACAATACTTTCAAACATGACAAAAGGCAAAAAAAGAATCATGATGTTCTCATAAGAACTCAGCCAGTGAGAGATCATCATTTGTGAGGCTATGAACTAAGAAAGACAATATGACTTAGGAATCTGAATTTTTTTTTTTTTTTGGTGGGGATCACTGACCCTGACATGTTTATATGTCTCCTCAAGAGCTTAACTGACTGAAGTTCAGTTAATAGTAAATACTAGCAGGGTAAAGATATTTCTGTCTTACCTCACAGAATCTTCCCAAAACAGGTGATAAAGCAGAGGGGTCCAGAACTGAATTAATTCTCTGTGCAAGGATTTAAATATAAGCTCTGGGAATACTAGCTGTGTGACACTCCTAAGCTAAAAGAAAAAAAATAAATAACACCTCCATTGAATTTTCATAAGGCTCATAGAAGAGGAGTCATATCAGACATTGTGCAGGACCCAATATAGGCACATATACCACCCTCATCCCTTACCCCTTCCTGGAGAAGCCTGAAGTCAATTCTCCATGGGGCAAATTCTGACCAATCCAAGACAATAGATGGAAAAGAACAAGAATTTTTAAATTATTCTTAATTTTTACCCCTAACAGACATTTCTGAGACCTAGTGTTTTCATGAGGCCATGAGGCCTATGCAGAAGACAGTTCACTAAAACACAGTAATCCATTGGGTGTTCTAATAAAACTAGCCATTTTGTGTTTCTTTTCATTACTGCTTCCTCTCCTGCATTTTTTCTTCATTCACATTCCTCCAAGGTTAAACTCTAATAAGCTTTAGCACAGTAGATCTTTCTTAGCTTTTATCTTCTATGCAAGACAGATTCATAATAACTAGCACATAGTAATTATCTTTAACTAATACTATTTCAATACTATTTCTCAGATAATACCATCTTAATAACACAGATGAATATCAATACTTTCATATACAAAATGAGAAGGATATGTGTTGAGTACAGTGAGAATAGGATCAAAACAAGGAAAGATACTAATGTGGATACAAAACACTCTGACTTTGGCCAGAAAATAGATGACTTGGAGTAATTACCAGAGTAATGAAAGATCCAGCCAAACAACTCTTATTTAGAATAAGTCAATAGAGGTAAAAAAGCTCTGGGAAAAGTAGAACCCTGTCAAGTAACTCCAATTTAAAACAAATCAATTTAAGTAAAAAAAAAAAAAAAGTAGGATACAGCTCTATGCAGAACAAATTCTACCCTCCTAGAAGGCCAATGAAAGAGGAACGAACAGTCAAAACCCATGAACCAACAGAGAACAACATGGTAATATATTGAAATGCTAAATACAAAAAAATAGAAAGAATTATCATTACCAAGATAAACTACATGTGTACGTCTATGTGATCATAAGTGTACATCTATATCCATAACTATCTATCATCATCTATCACCTATCACCTATCTATCTATCTATCTATCTATCTATCTATCTATCTATCTATCTTTTATCTATCTATCATCTATCATCTATTTATTATCAGAGAAAGAGAGAAAGGAGAGAGAGAGAGAGAGAGAGAGAGAGAGAGAGAGAGAGAGAGAGAGAATATGAAAGAAATTAAAACAAATGCCATAGTAAGAATGCTTACTAGAAGAAAAACTGCCTCAGAAAACAGAGGAAGATTTTAGTTAACTTATAATACTACATATTTTAAAAATATTTAATGAGACAATATTTTCTTTTCTGATTAGTGAACCAAAAAAAAATTGAAAATATCAAAAGAATGATGCTACTATTATAAAGAGACATAAAAAACAAAAGAGCAGTATAACATACAAAAGTCTGTGGGATGCAACAAAAGAAGGACATGGAAGGGAATTTGTAAAATTACTTATATTATAAAAGAAAAAAAGGGCTCAAATAAATGTGCTTTGAAATTCACCTTAAGAAACTAGGAAAATATAAAAGAATTAACACCAAAGAAACAATAAAATTAAAGTTTAAAGTTGTTCAATAATTTAGTAGAAATGGAGGACTTGCCTGAAAGAAAAAAATTTAACAAAGCTCACTCAAGAGGAAATAAATACTCTGAACAATTGCATATCCATGAAATAAATGGAATTCATAGTTAAAGTCTCCAGGGCCTGATGGCATTACTGGAAAATTTTAATTATATCAAATTTTAAAGTCTTCTCCATATTGCTAAATTTCTGCAAACAATAGAGCTGTGTCAATGAATATCTGAGGTAAAGAATGTATCAAAAATTTTCAAGTAAGGTTTCCTTTAGGTTCAAAACCACCAAGCAGACACTAATAATCTTTTCTGGGCTAAATAAAATGATACTGTTAGAGGATAATATTCAACCAACCAAGATATAAAATCAAATAAAGAACTAAAAAACAGAAACTTTACGGCAAGAGCTGAAAGTAAATGTGGAGTTGTTTAAAAACACTAAAACCTGTAGACACACAATATACTGTTAGTGTTAAATATGTTGACAATCTAAAAACAAATCTATGACTAGCAAAAATTAAAAAATACGAGACCAAATTATATAAGAAAATATAATTGAATTTATAATTTTATCTTTCTTAGCAGACAATAAATACGGTTAAAGTCAAAATACGAATTTCCAAACAAAAGCAAATGACTTAACCACTCCAAAGATTTCTATTTTATTTCACTAGCATTCTTTTAAAAAATCTTATGTAAATAAAGACCTACTAGATATTTATCAATCTTTTTAATTTTATTTTCATTATTTATTGTTATTCAGATAAAATACAATTTAGCATTATATGTGAAATGTGTGCATAATGCTGTTTTTGTAACTATTTTCTTTTCACTTATGATTCTATCTCCTATTCATCTATTATCTTATTCATATAGGTGAAGAGAGAGGTGTTCAAAATGATTTAGAAAAAATAGTGAGTGTATCCATTTCTGGTTAGCAGGAAATGAAGGATATTTCTTGGTTTAATATTTGCATTATTCTGTATTACTTAATGTTTTTGGCTATAAGCATACTTTTAAAAAAATAAAAGTAAAACATTATGCATAAAAATTATAAGAAATTTTTTTCTTGTATAATATAGAATTAAAATGAGAGTTTATATCAAGTGTCAATGTAAGACATCTTCATTATTTTGGTTTTCTATTATTAATTATCATTTCTGGTTAAAATTATCTCAATGATTATGACAGAGAGTAGAATAAGGCACCGATATTTGGCAAATAGCTCTTTTTCCCCACCTGCCAAAACTGAGGGGTTATCAATGGCAGCATTCAGTGCAAGACTAGGAATGATGGTGAGGCAGCTTTTGGGCTTAGGAAAAAAGAATGCCTTTATCAATTACAATATCTGTCATAACTAAAAGAAGTAGTAGACAGAAATTTATTTTAGAAAGAGAATATGTATGCATTATATTAAGGCATAATGCCTTATTTATAAAATTACTCTGAAAAGATAGATTATGTTGTGAGGTACACTGAGGTATTAATATAATTTATAACAGTTTTAGGTCAATAAAAGAACATGAGAGGGAAACCTACACGGCCTTAAGTAATACCTAAATTATCAAGTACTGACTGTTAGCAGAAACATGGGCATTCAAGAGGCTGTTGTTGAGAGCTCAGAAAAAAAAGTGAGAAACATGTTATTGGAAGGGAAAATTCTTATTATATAGTGGCAGAAAGCTTAAAGAAATTTCATCTTGCACTTATGTCGAAAGTACAACTTGTAAAATGATGAATATGCATAATTATTAGCAAAAAATATTTCCAGAAAAAATGTTAAAGTCTTTTTTAGTTTCTTCATGTTGCTGATAGTGAAATGTGAAAAGAGAGGGATAAACTGAGTTAAAAACTTTAACTAAAAAAGAATCAATACTTGATTATTTGGGTAATTCTTGGCCTATCCAAATGACAAAAGGCAATAATAAAATTAAGAGAGTAATTCCAAAAGTGTGGCATAGACTAAATGCTAAGCTTATGGTTGGACAACTTGTTACCAAAATCTCAGAGACATCAAACGATCTCTAAATCTCTTTAAAGAGATTTAAAGATGTGCCTCATAGATGGCCTTAATCAGAGAAAAGGGCCTGCAGGAAGCTTTAGGATGTAGACCTTCAGCTACCTTAGTGGAAGCTAACGATAGAGAAAGCATTTTCTCAAAAAAATTTGTAGACACGGCTTCTGTCTTATGGAATGAATCCCTTTGAAATTCATACAAAGCCTACAAGGTTCATGAGAATTTTATACCAGCAGAAACATTACTACATTGGACTTAAAGGGACAGAGAAAGGATAAAATGAAAAATGGCTGTCAGATGTTTAAAATTCTACTGCAGAAAGCAAGCTCATAAAAGTAACCCTCTGTAATTTTCAAACTGGTTATTGACCTTAAGACAGATTATCTGAAGTTGTCTTGGTGGATTGAATCTCATCATGTAAGCTCACAGAAGCAGAGAAATTTCTTTGCTAAAAGTCAGAGAGATGGTATGAAGGAGAATCAGAGAGATTCAACGTATGACAGAAACTCAACCCACCATTGCTGGAAAAAAACAGCATGGAAAGCATGACAAAGAACCTAGACAGCTTCTAGGAGCAAAAACAAATCTCCATTTGACAGTTAGCAAGTAAACAGGGACCTCAGTTCAAAAGGAAATGAATTCAAACAACAGCCTAAGATTCTTTTATAGTTTCTAGTAAGGAATACAACTCTGCCAACACTTTTATTTCATCCTTGTGAAAACATGAGCAGAGGATCCAATCAAGTCCAGCAAAATTTCCAAAATACAAAAACTTTGAGATTAAAAAAATTTTTGTTTTTTTAAGCTACTAAATTTATGTAATACATTACTACATCAGGTATAGAACATGGCCTCATATTTTTAAAAGATGTTATTTAATAGAAACATAAAAGAGAAACTTCATCTGAACTGTACAAAAAAGCATATCAAGATGAGATTCAAAAAGTGACCCACAAATATTTTAATCAATTTAATCAAATAAAGAGGCGAAATAATAAAACCTGTTAAGCCATTTTGCTTTATTGACAAGAAAATAAACCTCATTTTTAAACTATTAACATTGTTAGCTATTGCAAATTAAAATGTTAAAGATTTCTCAGACATGGTATTATGAAAGTCCCAGGTAGAGTAGCCTCTAAGATGCCCTCCAACGGTCCTTACCTCCTGGTGTTTATGCCTTTGAGTAATCTCCTCCTACACTGTACCAGGCTTACTCTGTATAACCAATAACATATAAAAGAACTGACAGGGTTTTTCATGGGTTCTCACCTTCTCCCAGCTCATTTGATCTTGAATATAGCTGCTATATTGTAAGAAACCCAAAGAGTGAATGCAGTGAGGAAATGTTTTCAGTCATCAGTCACAGGAGTGTGCTTGGAAGTGGTTCCTCAGATAATTATAGCTCTAGGTAACATCTTCACCGCAACCTGGTGAGATACCCAGAGCTAGAACCACCTAGCTAAGCCACAATCGATTATTGAACCACAGAAAGCAATGAGATAAATGCTTGTTGGTTGTAGTCATTAGGTTGGAGGTAATTTATTACATAACAACAGATAGTTAATAACTCCATTAGGTCAAAAAAAGATCATTTGCTTCCACAGCAATTATCCATATTAAATGCATATTAAACGTAATAGGTCCTGCCATAGAACTAAAGTATAAAATCAAAAGTTAATCACTTTACTGTAAAATCAAATTTACATTACCTCTGGTTATAGCAAACTCATGGAAGTCAATACACAATTCTCACCAGGCTCCATCAGGGTAAGAGGCGAACTCCATGTTCACCACTGTCTCTCTATTGCCTAATACCAAGCTTACCCCCCACACACACACACAGTGTTCAAATAATGATTTTGAACAAATTATTGATTGAATAAATGCATACATTGAAGAAAGTAGATAGCCTGAAAATTGTTGTCTATTGTTATTTGTTTTCTTCAGCCATGATGGTTATATCTACTACTCCTTCATTGGTAAATATTTAAATGATTCTTGTTACCTGTGTACTTGTTGGCCCTTCCATCAGATTTGGAAGCAACTCCTAACTCTATTTATCATCGATTGCTACTGCTCAAGGTCACCCAATGAAACCCATGTGCTTTAACAAAAACAGATGAAGAATATAATAGTGGGCAGGACATGCAGATTTTGACTTTCATTTATACTAAAAAAATTAAGACTGCCTGAAAATGGCCTTGGAGTTCTAAAATTTGGGGTGGTAATTCTCCATGTCTACCATTTCATGCTTTTTGATTAAAGTAATCACTTCAAATTGCATTTTGGAGATAAACCTTGCAGGTGTGCCTAATGGAATAACCATTACTGACCATCACTCAAGGAAGATGAGTTTTTTAAGCCTTTTCTATCTGCTGTTATAGCAGGAACATACACATAGGGAGTTATTTGGGGTCTTCTTAGCTTTTTAAATCAAAGCTTATCAAGAAGATCTGTGCCTGTAGCATCTTTGACATCTCCGCCACTTTTTTTTTTCAATATACCAACAGCAGGAGAAAAAATTCAGTGTGGCTCAGACTCATTAAAACTGATTGCCAAGGTACCTGCTAAGTAAGCGCTATCAGTATCAATGACCTTTGATCAGAAATCTGTGTTTTCGGTAACACAGCTGATAGAGATAAACAACTCTATAGGTTGTAAATTATATTATTAGAAAAGAAAGGCAACTATTCACTAATATTGATGTGTGATGAATCATATGACTGAACTATTTTTATTCAAAAAGCAAAAGATTCATTGGGAGAAAGGCAGGGAATAAAACATTTGCAATGATGTGTTTCAGCTACAATATACTCTAACTGCTATTTCTGCCACATAACACCCCAAAGGCATTAGATTTAGAAGAGATGGGGAAATCATAAAAATGTGTTGTGGAAAGTGGAATTTACCCTTTAATCATTGTCTATTTCCTCTCTGTTTTGTTATGATCCTCTATCTATATGTCTATGTATCTAAATAGTTTGCTAAGTGTGAGGAGATTTCAATAGAATTAAATTGTACAGCTGTGCTCTTGGGAAGCTTTATATATAATAATGAATAAAGTCCTTTAAAGTTTGTTTATTTGAATCAGACAAGCCATCTAACATTTCATTACTTAGTAGAAATTTTTATAAACTCTATGATATTAATAACTAACCAATAACAATTAGAGATATATTTCTTCTTATAACTAGATTCGAATTTTGAAAATAGCTGGTTAGCTTCCATAGGTGTGTGCGCATGTGCATGTAAATTCACAAAATAAAATGTTGTTAAGAATTGAAAACATCTGAAAAAGATAAATCCGAATTTAAAAAGAAATAAAATCATGTTTTCACATGAAACTAAAGAGCATAAAGTTAGCAAGTACTGTGGGGTTTGAGTAAACCCAAATACATAAACAAAGACAGAGCAGTGTATGAGGAGGATACAAGAGTATTTGAGGGGAAAGTTTTGTAAAGGGATAACTGCCTAATGTAACTGGAGGATTCCGTCCCAACATTTGCATCAGTTAAAAGTTGAATGTAATGAGGGTGGGGGGAAGAAGGTTGAAATCCTGCCTTGGTTAGGCGACAGCATGAATTAATAAGAAAGGAGAGATGAAGTCATGAGTTAACTGAAACACTTATTGAACTAGTTGTCAAAATACTGGCAATCCAGTGAGTCTATAATCTTAAACAGAGTTGTCAGATAAAAGAGAGGAGACACAACAAAATTTTAATTTGGGTTAAATGGCAAACTTTTATTTGTAAGTTTATCTTAAATATTGCATAGAACTTATACTAAAAAAAATGTGTTATTTATACGAATTTCAAATTTAAGTGAATATTTTGTGTATTTATTTGCCAAATGTGGCAACCCTATCTACCTTTTCTCTGAGACCATTTGCAAGATTACTGATCAGTTGTTATATTTATATATTTATTTTTTAATAAATTATTATTTATTTAAGATTTTTTCTTATTCATAAACATCTTTTTATTTTAATTATTTTTGCTTTAAAATTTTGTTCACTTTTAAAATATACCATAAAAAAACAATATGAGAGGAATGAATAAAAATATCAAGTTTATGTCAAAATATTGTCAACATTTTTAATTATCGTGACATTAGAGTACTTAATAATAATAATCTACAAAAATAGAGAAGTAGTATTAGAGCGTGTCCAATCACAGCAAGATAGAGATGAAAGGCCTGAATAAATTCTGTAGCCAACATTCTTATCCTTGCCTAACCCTTAGAAACCTAGGCCCACACAATCATCTCTTCACAAGGGCAATGCAATTTCTTACCAGTACTAAGAGTTGGCAAATTAACATGCCTGTGACTAACCTTAATGAATCTTTACTAAGTAGCCATTCTAGAAAATATTTGTCTTAAATCTCATAATATTGTTTCACTGCACTAAATGTGAAGAACGTTAATGATACTTTGAAACTCCGAGAATTCCTTTCCTTTCTATAAGATTGAAATCTACAGGATAATTTAAGAGAAATAATCATCAGTCAAAGGAAAATAGTAAATAAATTACAAGACCCACTATTAACATTCTTTTCAGAGACATTTAAAACTCTTCATATTTGTATACTAGGGAATTGTGCTGAAGTCTGTAATAGAAAAATAAACATTTATATCTTTGAAGATTTTTAAGCTTTTTAATTTTTATTTTTTAATTATAGTTAACATTCAGTATTATTTTATATTAGTTTCAGTAGTACAGCATAGTGCTTAGACATTTATATAATTTATGAAGTGATATTCCCTCTGGTAAGTCTTCCAGTGTATTCTTGATTTTGATTTTAAAGTATTAATAACTGAAAACTTGGTAAACTTCTCACTCCTCAAATGTTGTAGAATATTTAAACTATTATTATAGACTCCTTAAATAATTAAGAATTTAACCAGAAAAAAAGGTGCTTATTTAAGAAGAGGCTATGATAAATTCAGAATGCAAAATTATACTTAATTATTAAATATATAGTTATGTATGATAGAAGAAGTTCTAAAACAGATTATGATAAAAAACACATTTGCTGAAGTTTCAGAATTCAGTTAAATGCTTTATTATATTTAAAAATCCAACAATATTTTATCACATTAGTTTTAAAAATTGTAATTAATTTTTTGAATTATCTTTTCATGGCCCTGGTTGTATTTCTGGAAACCACATTCATAAACTAAATGTTACCAGAAAACAGTGACTCTTAAAATATGTTTCAGAGTTATTTTTATCTTTTAATGTATTGTGAAAGCTTAGTGTAAATGTCCTTTGAAATTTGTTTTCTGTGCCTGTTTCATGTACCACTCAGTACCAACCATGCTTCATTAGAGTCAAAAATAAATAAGAAATCTAAAAACACTATAATTTTATCTTGTATATTTAGCTCACATAATTTTTAAAATACCCTCACATTAGGTGTACCAGAAAATCTGGGTCTAAGTATTTGTACCTTGAGGGCAAAATAGCATTAGCTAACAATTATTTTGTAAAGAATGTTGTCAGTCTTCAAAATAATAGGGTTGATAGTACTAGAGCCACTAACGAATGCAGCAAAGCAATGATCTTAGAATCACAGCCACATTTGCAGGTTAAAATACGTATTATAATCTCTGTAATATTAAATACATTATTAAACTGATATTTCTACATGTTACATAAAGAAACTGTTATAGTAAGTTTAAGTGTCCTGAAAAACTAAAGATAGCAGTTATTTTACCAGACTTAGAGCAAGAAGTCTAATAGGTAGAAGCGCAAGTTTAGATCTTTAGTAAATTTTGTTGAGGTCCTGGGATGATGTTTGTTATGCAGATATCCAGTTGTTGGTGTCTTGGAGACTGTGGTTAAGAGTGGTTCTGAGGCCTTTTTCTAGATATAGGCACCTTTCCAAAACATCAGATGTCACATGGCTGGGTGTTGGGAGAAGAAAGGCCCAGCTAGATGACCTTTACAAGTTGGTCAGTTTCTGAGTAAAGTTTCTGTCTCACTCAGTTCTTTATTTTCTTATGTGTGGAGTTTAAGGAACTGTAGGATTTATAGGTTTTGTCTGCTTGGGCTCTCTGATGATTCTTTCTGGTTCTCTGATGCCAGATATACTTTTGTTCCACGTTTTCTAAACTTGAATAGTTTTCTTTTTCATCTTACTTATTTTTTAAAGCTTATGAGCATTGCATTCCATATTCTTGAAATGGTAGATTCAAAAGTGCCATCTGGGATCCATAGCATAGTTACTCAATGATTTAAATTCACACCAAGTGTGATGGAACAATACTGTATTTTTATTGCAGTGGTGGTTACATGAATCTACACATGTGATAAAATAACAGAGTTGTGTACACACACTGCACCAATGTAAATTTCCTGGTTTTGATATTGCACTATAGTTAATTTAGTTATAAACATTAAGTTGTACCATGCAAAGGGGACAGGTGATTTCCCTGTCCTGTCTTTTAAACTTCTATGAATCTATAATTATTTAGAAGTAAGAGTTAAAATAATCATGCTACATATTTTTTTTCTTAATAAATACTATGACTTTGGCTTTTTCTCTTTCAAAGAAGCCTCCTTCCATCTACCACAGAAAGATGGGGATACTGAATGAAAAAAAGAACAGCTAATTTCTGTTGAAAGCAAACAGAAATGCTAGAGACTTGAAAGAGGAAGGTAAAAAATACAGAAAAGATAAGAATTTTGGTATGAAAAATAAAATGAAAAATAACAGGAAACCAAGTTGCATATGAATTGTAAAATTTAGAGAAGTTGAAATTTCAGAATTAGAAACATTCTGCATATATTTACTCCCCTTGTCCTATATGGGAAAAGTTCTGGAATTCTTCTTCTGAGAAGTGTTAATAACTATTCAATAAATGAAAAGCTGAAAGCCAGTGGGTGTGCCAAGAGTTCAGGGAACTGGTTGATCAGTGCCAGATTTTGAAGAAAATGATGTATTGAATTTACAATAATAGAAAGTCAAATAAGCTAGGGTTAGTATGCTGGTGACTTTCTCACTGGATAACTGGATAACCTTAGGCACATTGTTTAACATCTTAAGGCCTCATTTATGAAACTGGGTAGTGATACCAGTTTCACTACCCTATGATATTGTGTGAAAATTAAATATGTGCTAAGCACTCAATTCCTAATAAATGTTTTCATTTAATAGATATATCATAATAATTCTATTTAAAGCAATGTTTCTCAAATTGTATCATAAGGAACTCATTGGGTCACTAATGTATACTGGTGTGCAAACACACACACACACACACACACACACACACATATACAACTGATGTCTTAATTAAAAAACAATACCAATATATAATTTTTCTCTTCTGAATTTTCACCACTTCAACTAACATATTAAAATTCCTGAAATAAATAGTCTGTGTAACTTGAACGCATATTTTCTGAGCTTATTTAATTACATGACTGTTTAAGGACCACTTACTCCATCTCGTGGAGAACTGCTCTTGTTCAAATGGCCCAGAGAGATTATTTACAACCAAGATTTTTCATGTTTTCAGTGGCAAAACTCATTTTTTCAAACTATACTGTATAAAACATATTAAGGTGATAAATACTTTCCTCAGGTTGTTAAAATCTTTGTTATTTCCTAGAATGTACTTTATTATTTGCAGAATTCCTAAAGCAATTTAACCTGTCAGGAAAATAGTTTGAAGATCCTGATGTAATGTAAACTTGGGCTTCAGAAAAAGAATTCATCTAAGTCATTTATTCTCCAACTCATGTTCACAGACACATTCTCCAAAAGACTTTTAAAATATTACATTTATTTTGACTATTCCTTAAAAAAAAAGTTAAATGTTCTGAATCTTTGTGGTCATCTCATCACCTGGTGCTCACATTCACCTTTGGTGGCACATGATCTCAACAGCTTCAATGTCTAGCTTCAAATCTCTGAATTCTGGTTGATGTTTTTTTCTTCTCTTAAAAGGAAAATATATTCATTCTAAATGTAAGAAAACATTACATAAACTATTTTAGAAAAAATTCTTTCCATTTCTTGCAATCAAAAAAATATTTAACATTGCATTAGTAAAAAATTATAAATGAAACATTTAGTATTTTTCATTGTTTATCATAGTCCCCACCTTTTATATGCTTCTTGTTGCACTATCATATCAAAATGCAGGAAACCAAAGACACAGATGAAATCTTGAAGGAAGTCAGAGGGAAAATTCACATTACCCATAAAGAAACAAGGATAATTTACATTAGACATCTCTTTAGAAATCACAAGAAAGAAGGGAGTAATGTAAAATATTTAAATTATTGAAAAGAAAAAAATCCCCACCAACTTAGATTATATATTTAGTAAAATAAAACTTTAACAGTGAAATAGAAATAAAAACTTTCTCAGACAAAAACTGAAGAAACATATTGCCTAAGAGATGTCCTGAACAAATTGTTAAAAACAGTTCTTCAGGTAGAAAGGAAGAAATATAGACCAAAACTATAATCATCATAATGAGAAAGGATACTCAGCAAGTAATAAAGTATATAAAATATTTTTTCTTATTCATAATTAAGATGAATTTTTAAAACAACACTAGTAACATTGTGTTGGGTGATTATAAATGTGGAGAAGAAAAATGAAAAAGCAATATTAGAAGGAAATTCTCTGTTATAAGATACCAATATAAAAAGCTCAATTAAGAAGTAGAGAGGCAGAAGAAGAACAAATGCAGCAAATAGAAAACATTTACAGATATGGTAGGTTTTAATCCCGCTATACTGATAATCATTATGACTTGAAGTGGTTTCAACACACAAGTTAAAAGACAAAGATTATCATTTGATTTAAAACAAGATCTACATCTATGCTATCTATGAGAAACACACTTTAAATATGAAGATTTGTCTTACAAATAAAAGGATGGAGAAAGATATGCCATTCTAACACTAATCAAAGAAACATGGAGTTGCTATATTAATTTCAGACAGAGCAGACTTCATAGCAAGGAATGCTGTCAGGGATAAAGAGAAACATTACATAAGGATAAAGAGATCAACACTCCAAGAAGATGTAACAGTCTTAAACAGGATGCACCTAATAACAGATGATCTCAACATGTGAGACAAAAGTGAAAAGAAATGTAAGGCGAAATAGACAAATCTGTGTTCAAGTCTTCAACCTCTCTCTCTCTCTCTCTCTCTCTCTCATAGATAGTATAGGCAGATGAAAAATAAATAACCTGAACAGCAATATCAATTAACATAATCAAATGCTCTATCCAAAAACAGTAGAATACAAATGGAACATTTACCAAGACAGACCATGACAATTATACAATGAATGTCATGAGACCACAATAGATTTAAACTAGAAATCAGCGACAGAAAATGTCTGGAACTTTTTTAAATATTTGGAAACAAAGTCACTAAGTATTTCTAAACATAGATTTAAAAAGTCAAAATAAATTACAAATTATTCTGAACTAAATAAAAATAAAAATACAGAATGCAATGAAAGCAGTGCTTAGAAAGAAACTTATAATATTAAATGCACACGTTAAAATATCTAAAATCAATAATGTAAGTTTTTCTCATAGGTAAATAGATAAAAGAAAGCAAATTAAACCTATAGCAGGGAGAAACAAGGTAATAATAAATATAAGAGCAGAAACCAACAAAATCAAAAATAGAAAAACAAAGATGAAAACCAAAAGTTAGTTCTTTGAAAAGAGTCAATGAAATTAATAAACCTTTTACAAGCTAACAAAGAAAAAAGAATAAAGACAAATATTAATATAAGAAATGTAAGAGATGGTAAATGCTATTGACCACTTGGTTCAATTAATCAAGGGTATATTACAAGCAACTATGTGCCATGAACCCGATAATGATGATGAAATAGATCAGTTTCTTGGACAGTACTAATAACAAAATTCATTCAGATGGAAATAGAAAACCTAATTAGTCATAGCTATTAATAAAATTAAATTAGTATTTAAAAAAACTAAAAACAAGTTAAATCTTGCAGGCCCATATGTTTGCTCAAAGGAGTCCTATTAAACATTTAATGAAAGATTTTCAACAGATTTTGGGAAGAAACACATCCCAAAATATTTTGTTTGACCATCACTAGCTTAATAATAATACCAGATAAAAATATTATATCAAAATAAAACTACAGCCCTATATTTCTTATTAACATAGATGCAAAATTTCTCAACAAAATAATAGCAAATTAAATTCAACAGTGTATAAGAATAATTATATATCACAGTCAAGTGGAATTTGTCTAGATGTGCAAAGCTGATTTAACAATCAAAGACTGAGTAGGGTTTATCCCAGGTATGCAAGGCTGGTTCAATGTTCAGAAATCAATCAATATAATTCACCACAACAACAGTTTAAAAAAGAAAACTCTTGAAGAAAAATATAATCATATCAATAGATATAGTAAAACCATTTGACAAAATTTAGTGCCATGCATGGTATTTCTTAGCAAATTAGAAATAGAAGAAAATTTTTTCAACAGGATTAAGGATATTTATGAACAATTTCTGCAGCTAATATCATACTTACTAATAACTAACAGAATGCTTCCTGCAAGAATCAGGAAAAACACAAGGATGTAATCTTCACTATTTCTGCTTAACATCTTACTGAAAGTCCTAGCTAGTACAAAATAAATAAATAAATAAATAAATAAATAAATAAATAAATAAATAAATAAAAGATCAATAGATTGAAAGAAAGAAAGCTGTCTTTTTCAAGGTAAAAAAAAATCAACAAAAATATCCTGGAAGCCAGTAGAACGAGGTCACAAGATACAAGGTAAATTACTTTTCCATATGCCACCAATGAATGTTACAATTTGGAATTTAAAAGTAAAATGCAATACACTACATATTAATACCCCTCCAAACAAATAAATACTTATATATAAATCTAACAAAATACATACTGGATATATACATGGATAATTGCAAAACTGGTGAAAGAAATCAAAGATAGTATTTTGTAAATAAGTAGATTCTAAGATTATGACAAAAGAAACTGAACAATGTACTCTAATTGGTAAAGTTGTTCTTTATAGGGATATGAATGAATAATTTTGAAACCACTGTACATGTATACTGACATTGAACAAATAAAAAAATGGATGTAGGATGTTGGGAACCATGTTTTTACTGTCAGAGTGAGATATTACAAATAAGCAAGGGAAGAAGGCTAGAATGGCACATGTGGTACTGGATTAGAGTTGCGATATCAGTATAAACTTGTGTTTCTTTAATATAGATGCACACAAATGCATATTATAGAAATACTAATGTATCTATTTTGTTTACATGGATTAAAATGTATTATTATTTCTAATATATAATAATAAATAATATAAAATAATAAATAATAAAATTATTTTTTAGTTCTATCTGCTTAGGTAGCCTAGAAGTAATGAATAGCAGAGAGAAAACACACACCACTCAAATCTGGGTTTCTAATACCATTCTCACAAAAAAGGAACTGGAACAAATACTGAGGCAGAAAATATGCAAAATGAGAATAGAGCATCTTGGAGTTTCAGAAAGTATGGCAATACTCAAAAAACAAAACACTGAGGATATGTCAAAAAGATGCAGGAGCCAACTGAATGACTTCCCCATGGCCAAAGCATGAACAATTTTAGCAACAAAATAAGCACGGTATATTGGAACATAGCTTTTGGAATGAATATCTGTGAGTCCACACCGATGTAAATAAGTAATCAACAAATAATAGATAAATAAGTAAGTAAGTAAATAGATAAATAGGTAAACAAACAAACAAACAAACAAACAAATAAATAAATGATAATTGACAAATCTACCATTCAAAATTTTGTAATACTTTATATAGCTATTTCCCTTCAAGAAGGTAGAGCATAATTCCTCATAATTATGGCCTGTGCATAATGATGATGAAGCTAAAAAGCTAAGAGGACAAAAATCTCCTGGGAATAAATAAGGTTGGTACTGTTGTAGAGAAGAGAAGTAATCCTACAATTGCAGATAATCTGAGAATACACTGAAAAACATGCATCATAATTGTTTGGTCTCTTCAAGTTACCCAATTATCTTTTAACATCAAATGTTATGTTTCTCACTGTAATTTATCATATGGATCAAGCAAAAAAAAAATGCTATTACCTTAGTAATTGTAAACAAGGGTATGATAAGTTTTAACATATTTGGCTGACAATTCTCAGTATGTAAGAAATAAAAGAAAAATTTTAACTCGAAGATTGGATTTCAAATATCTACATAAAACATCATTCTTCAGATTTAGACGGATTAAAATAAAAAATGGTCACTATTACATTATTATTTAAAATAATTCTATGTAGCTCAACAAGGAAAAAAATAAAAAGTAAGTGGTATAACACTAAAAGATATTATAAAACTTTATTTGCAGATACCATGATCACTTATATAAGAAATGTAAAAAACTACAGAAAAGTGTGAGGATTTATACCATAGGTCACCAACTTTGCCAGACATAAACTCAGAAAAATTAACTGTACCCCTGCATCAGCTTTAATCACTGAGAGAATAAATATTACAGAACTATGTTGTTTAAGAATTAGTATAATGTGGAAGTCATAACATATTTATGAATTTAAAAAATAATCTTATTAAAGAACATCTGAGACATATAATTTAAAAATAAAGCAATGGGATACCCCTAATTAGATTTGAACATATTGAAAAACCACCAACATTAAAACCAAAGAAACTAAACAATTTCAGGTGGCATTATGCAAAAATAGATCAAAACCAAATGAAGCAGAAATATATACATTATCATATATGAACTATCTGATCTGAGTTTGTATCTGGAAGATGTGATGCATTATAAAGATATTATTTAGTTCGTTAAGAGAGGCAGAAGCTGATGACTAGAAGGCAGGGGTACCCAACCCCCAGGCAGCAGACCAGTACAAAGCCACAACCTGTAATGAACCAGGCTGCACAGCAGGAGATGAGTGATGAGTGAGCGAGGCTTCATCTCTATTTGCCACTTCCCAGCGCTAGCATCGCCACCTCAACTCCACCTCAGATCATCAGGCCTTAGATTCTCATAGGAGCACTGGCCCCTGGTGCCAAAAAGGTTAGGGACTGCTGTTAGAAGATGATGGAAAACTGACATATTGTGGGGAGGAAAAAAAATAATGTAAACATTTAAACTTACATTAAAGTTATATTTAAAAATTAAATAAAAATTTTATTTTTTAGCTTTTTAACAAGTTCTCAAGTGATACAGGTTCTGCTGGGCCATGGTTTATACTTTAAGTAACTTTTAGTAACTTCCTAATTTCTAGTAAATGTCTAGATGTATATAACCTATATTGTGGATAGGAAGCCACTGTCAGGACAGATATGGAGATAAAGAATGGTTTCCTAAAGATAAAGATGTCAATCAAGGTTGCATTTTATATCCACATTTGTTTAATCTGTATGCAGAGCATATCATATGAAAAACTGACGAGATTTGGAAGAAAATTCAATAACTTAAGATATGCAGATGAGACCATCTTCCTGGCATAAAACAATAATATGAAGTGAACTCTGATGAAGGTGAAAGAAGAAAGTGCCAAAATTAGACTGTTTGAACATCAAGGGTACAAAATTCATGACCACAGAAGAAATACACAACTTTGACAGACACAATGAAGACAGTGAAATTATTAGAGACTTTGCTTTGCTCAGTCATTCATCATAATAGAAGCTGCAGTCAAGAAATCAAGAGAAAGCTGAAATTTGGAAGGGCAGCAATGGGAGAATCAGGAAAAACCATCGAGAGCAAAGATGTGTCATTAGAGACCAAGGCTAAGACCATCCACACCCTTGTTGTTTCGATTACTGTGTACAGATGCGGAAATGGGACAGCGAAGAGGTCAATAAGGGGGAATAATATTTTTTAAAATATGATTTTAGAGCAGAGCTCTGGAGATAACTTGGACCACCAGAAAGGTGAACAAGAGGATCAGAGCAAATTAAGGCTGAAACATCACTGGAGTTGCAAATGACACATGGAAGCTGCCCTACTCTGCACACCTCATGAGAAGGCAAGGCTCTTTGGAAGAGAGTAATGCCGGCAAAAACAGAAGGCAGCAGGAAAGAGGAGACCAAATCTGAAATGGATTGTCTCCATGAAAGAAGTCATAGGCTTGAATTTACAGGAGCTGAGCAGACCTGTTGGGGATAGGACACCATGGGCATCACTCATTCACAGGGTTGCCAGAAGTCAGAGCCAACTCAACAGGATGTAAGACACACACACACACACACACACACACACACACACACACACACACACACACACACTAGTAACCTCATGTGTTGCCATTTAAGAAGATGTTACCAACTTCTAACCAAAGGACATTGACACTTAAAATATTCCAAAATTTTAAGGAACTAACAAAAATCAACAAGAAAAAGTCAGGAGACCAAATAGAAAGATAGTCAAGGAATATGAAGAGGCAATTCACTGGAGGGTAGCTAGCAGCTAACAGGGTTTAAAAGATATTTAAACATACTTAAAAATACTTAAAAAAAAGATGAGATAAATCTTTGTAGCCACAAGCTGGACAACATTCCAGTAATACCAAGTTGTTTTTTTAAACATTGGAGCAAATGAAGAGGCCTTGGCACACTTGGTATTGTAATTCTAGAGAGGAATTGAACAAGCACTTGGTGAAATTAATTTTACATGTTCCCTGTTATAGTAACCCTACTCCTGGGATGATTGTCCACTTCTCAGGCCAACAAATTCGCTTATAAGCCTTTTAGGGGCATTGTATGAGAATATTCAGTGTAGCATCCTGGAGGATGGTGTGGGAAGCAACTTCACAGCCTATCACTATGAAGAAAGATAAGGAAATGAAATGGAAGCTTGTCATGGAATATTATACAGCTCTTAGAAGCAACTAAGTCACTGCACCAGAAACATAAATAAACCTTTAAAATATTTAAAAGTTATGCTGAGTGCAAGATCATAGTTCAACTCAGCTTATGTGAATTAAAATATAAATGTAGAAAGTCATACTTATATATTTATCTTCAAAAAATATAGCTTACAGGCTAATATTAATCATTTTAGTGGATTGCTTGTAAAGAAGAAAAAGGAGAGATGTGTTTGGTGCTGAAGGGGAAAAAATCAAATAAGAGTATGATTAAACCAAGTACCTGCTCCTGAGGTTCAAATTAAGCAGAACAGGAGAAAGAAAGAAGAGTAGAAGATGTTAAAGACAAAGCAATCTGAGGACTGAATCCTTCCAGAGCTTTTTTACTTTCCCAGTATTTTATAGTTGTCTCATGCACACCAAATTTACCCAGCAGAATTTTTTATGAATGATCTTTATTGAATCTCTCCACAGAAGTCAATGTAATTTTCATAAAAATAGCCACCTGCTTTATATTTAAAAATATATATTTTTAATTAATTTTTTAAAAATATAGTTGACATATAATAATATATAAGTTTAAGGTGTACAATATAGTGATTTGACATTTATATACCTTAGGAAGTGGTCACCATGATAAATCAGGAACCACCAGCTTTATACTTACATTGCATTTAATTAAATAACAACGTGGCAGTGACAAATGCAACCAGCCTGGAAAGACTGAAAACCAGCACACTGTTCCCAGGTGGGTGTTTCTCACCTGGGGAGCATTGAGCAGTGGAGGTGCAACAAAGTCCACCAGCCAGCATGCAGCCAAGCCAGTTTCTGTCGAGGAAGTGTGGAATTATCTGCTGGCATTCTAAAAAGTCAGCATGTGGAACTGGATTAAGAAAAAAATAATGTAATCAGCAAATAAAGTCTATGATGTTCTGGAGATTACAACTGAAGTTGAGGTTAAACTTATTTAAGTTAAAAAAATAATTAAAAGGAAAATAAGACTAATGTAGATAAAATTCAGTATAGTAAACTCATTACCAAAATTCTTGAAGGTGATACAAGCAGTAAATATTATATGTTCAATTCTCTATAAATTTCAACTTTTGAATTGCCCTTCGAATAGTAAAAAATAAAAAGCAGTAAAACCTGCAATTTCATATTGTTCAACTGATAGTATAACATAGTTTCATACACCAATAGAAATAATCTGGTAAGAATTAAATATTAATAATGTAAGAAAAAAGAAGAGGAATTCAAAGATGTAAAGTTCTTGAGAAAAAAAAGTAATTATATTTTGTAAGATAGATGGTTGCCTGAGCCATCAAATTTTCATAAATATTTTTAGTTTTCTTTACTCATAAAAAAAAACTTCCTATGCTCATGAAAAATTGAATTTGTATACAATGCAAATTGTATATCAAAAATAATATTTCAATTTTTTTCCACACAAATGTACCAAATGTGGTTTTTTTGTCTTCTGATTTGAGTGTTACAGAGAATTCTGAGACCATCAGAGCTATTCTGTCATTCCAAATGATCTGGTTTTTGTGATTTTCTTATCTTGTTTTTCAATTTTGTTGTTATTGTACACTTAATTAGAATTTTTTCCCTGTTTGCATTATCTGTATAATTATATTTAACCTTTATTGTTAAGCAATATTTTCAATTTGGAAATATTTTCTTGGTTTAGTGTCGACAGTGGTTTAGTTGTTATGACTCCTTCTTTAGGAATAAACACATGCAAACCTGCATTCTCCTGTCCCAGTGTCTTGAATCTCTGAAGGAATACCAGTTTTTACCTGTTTACATTTGTCTTCTGTGGAATCATCTCACATTTGTCTTCTATATTTCTGATTCAACTCTCTATAGTATCAATTCTGTTTATCATTACCCCAGTAAAGATTTCAATTTTTATTCCACATTTTTACTTATGATGCTTCTGTTCTGTTTCATATTAACTTTTCCTCTTCAATTAAATTAACTCACACGTTTCTGTTTTTTTTTTCCTTGTATGCTATTGAATATATCAATAATATGTATACTATTACTTTATAATTAACAGTTTTAGTATGATTTCCATACTAAATTGTTTACACTGATCTTTTCTTTCTCTGGATTCTCAACATGTTTCTTAGCTTATTTAGCTCATTTTACAATATTTTTATGAGCTTCAGGTAGGCTTTTTAACTACTCAATCTTGAATATAGTAAAAACTCTTCAGACACAGTCAACAGACCTACTGAGTTAATGTTCAACATCGATATTCTCAGAGTTTTCTGGATTTCCCTTCTCATATCAATCTATAGCAAGTTTATTTCCAAGTTTCTGGCCAAGTGCATAGCATTAGGTTGGTGTCAAACTTGTGTGGCTGTCCTCTCCTGAGACAGATTACCTTCTAACCCACTGCCTAGATTTCTGACACTTGGAGAGATGGAATAAAAAAACTATTTTATAAAACTCAGAACATAGTATTTTCAAGTATCTTCTTCTTCATGTTTTTCATCTTTCCTTTACCATTTTTCTTAATGGGAAATATACATGCCTAGATTCACTGTATCAGTGCTGATTTCCCACACCTGCTCAAATATCCACTCCTCCAAACGTCCATCTGCTGACATTTAAAGTTTTTCACTGTCTTTTACCACCAGCTAGTTACTGATGAAATTAGAAATTGCCACAGCACTCCAACTCAAAAGCACACTCAACAGCATAGGCACCTAGCTTAATACTGTATTTATAAAGCCCTGGACTTTCTTAAGAGACCTGGAAAGGGATATAGGCTCCTCAAAAGGCCTTCTTCCTTACTGTTTGACATGCAAGCTAGTTCTGGCTCAGGCAGCAGAGCATGAGTGGGTCAGGAAATTTTAATTTTCAACAACAGTTGTTCCATAAGTTTGGCATTCAGTATAAATATCCCCCAGATTTTGGCAACTGATTTTTACATTGTCTTTTATTACCTGGTTTGGAGTGAAGAAGTCATTGCAGAGTATTAGAGAGTACTAGCCAAAGTACTGGTTGCACCTGAAACTAATATAATGTTATATGTCAATTATATCTCAATAAACACAAATTTAAAAAAATAATTAACATTTTAAAAAATTGATTTTAGCCATATAAGCTTTTATCATAAGCTGTAACATAATCGTTCTACCTCACCATTACTATTTTTTTTTTCTTTATGGCTTTTAAAGCACTAGTTCTTTCATTACCTCTTTATTTTTTTTTAAATATCTTTTAGTTTCTGCTAATTCTGACACCTACTTTTTCTTTCTTTTATTCCTAACTTTCTCATATCAATTGCATGTTTTCTTGACCTCAGCTACAATTTGTTTTTGTCTTTTTCTCCATAATAACAATTTGAACATTTCCCTTTTCTGTTGCCATTTATATTCTGGTTTCACATATTGGCAAATTAATTACACAATATACACTGAAATATTGAAGAGTGCCTAATAAGATCCCACAGCAGGTAGAGGCAGATTGGAATGTTATGCTTCCAGCTAAGTCCAGCCAGTCACGTCTTCAACTCTCCAAATAAATTATTTAGAAAATGCCATTCCTATTCACACTGGGAGCACAAGGTAGGAAGAAAAACAAAATCAGCAACTTTGACTACTCAGTTGACATAAATCACTGTTTATTTTGGGCATGACCATTTGCAAGTCTGTATTTGAGTTCATTGTTTTTCTAGGTTATATTAGAGAGTACCAACTTTGAAAGAAATGTCATATTTTTTTCTAAGAGATTTTTATGACTATACCAAAGCATGAAATATACTTATAATATTTATGTGTTTGGTCTCTGCTCTAATCTATGTATATGTGAGTCACAAAAGAGGAGTAAAACACACAGAAGAAAGAAAAAAAAAAAAACAGGCAAAAACTTGTGAATTTTCAAAATGGTCATTGTCCATTCTTCCTATGCTAGAGATCCATTCATGTTCATCTCTCATAGTTACTCCTGCTGTTCTTTATTTCTTGACAAATTACGAGTTGTCACCATATTGTAAATAACAGTTGGGGAATATGTAATGAAAAATCTCATGGGCCGAGCAAAGCATCACATTATTAATTTGTCAGAAATGTTATTACCTAGAGAACCTATTTTAAAATTGTAGCTTTTGTAACATGGCATCAGAGCAAGTCACACCGAGCAGCATTTAACAGTACCAGGAAAGGCGTTGGGAGAGCATGACTAACGTGATTTCTTTTTTCAATAATGCCAATAATATCTTAATTTGATGGGGTTTTTCTTAATGATGGAAAGGCAATGCAGATTAAAAAGAACAAAGATGTTTTGGGGAGTTTTCAGTCAGAAATTCACTTTTCTCATTCATGTTTCTAGTCATAATTTGTTTGACTCTATGGAATTGTTGATATTTGACCTAATAAAAATAGTGAAAAAATAATCCTATGATCCTGGCTAGCCTCAATTTGACAAAATCATATTTGCCTACCTTTTATGAAATATATTATTAGTTAAAAAGTGAAAAAAATATGCTTTCTTAGAGTTAACAGAAAGATATGACTAGATAAGGGCTACAGTTAAAGTAATATCTGGAAGTCAGTGATATACTAAATGATACTCTCAGTTGCCATGAAATACTTAATGCTCACCAGTTATCATGGCACAGTATTGCTAATAATCCTCATGCAGCAGTGCACAGTTCCAGAAAGTAATTAATATGACTTCTTCTAATGAATCTGATTTCTTTGTTCCATTGTTAGAGATCCTTGAGAGAGGGAAAAGTGCAGGGAGTAAGAAAGAACTCTTCAACCACCCTAGGATATAGAAATATCCTTGGCACTTAGAACCAAAAAAAATTGAATGCTATCTATCTTGGCTTATTCTTTTTATTTAGGATTTCTACCACACCATAAAGAGTGTAAAAATTCATAATGGATATTCAATAATTGTTTTTTTTTGCGGGCTGGGATGAACAAATACCTTGTTTTTGAACTAACTCTTTGAACCAACGTCAACATTCTGAGTGTGACACATGCTTTAGGGAAAGATCTCTGCATGATGTTGGTATGAGTCTTAAACTTTTGAAATAAATGTATTATGAAAGTACGTGTAACTTTTGCCTTAATCCTTTTAACTGTAACCATCTGTAGCTATATAATACTGATTTAATATGCCAATGTGGGTAAACCAGAGCCAAAGTGATACCCCCTTCAAAAACGCCTTGAGAAAAGATAGTCTAGTTTCACAACAGATTTAAATAAATCATATGCTGTGGTTTAGGAATATTTCTTATTGCTCTGGATTTGGTGAATATAACAAATAGGATTACCTGTCTTGCTTCAAAGCTTTACTAAGCTCAGTTGTCTTCAAAATTACTGATGATTTTTACATGAATTCCCACAAAACAAAAAAGAAATCTTAAAATATTGTGTATATATTGTAAATGTCTTTTCTTTATCTGTACCAAATGTTTCAAATTTTTTTTTTTTGCTGCAGAAGAAGGAAAAGGGAGCTTAAAAACTATATTACACAATAACAGTAGCAAAAACAACAACAAAAATCGATGCCTTTCTTACCACTGTTTTTCTTTTGAATTCCACTCCCCCACTCCTGAGGAGTAAAGTCATAAACTCTACAGCTTGACTACTCCTTCTGAAATGATTCTTTATTTATAACTTTACCAAGTAAGACTTCCAGAGACATAAACTTAAGTATCACTCCTGACAAAATGCCGCAAACTAAGGATATATTTGAAGAAGAGTCCTTGTGCTCAATCTAACAGACCACTCTCTAAAGAGATACTTTAAAGTGTCCTTGGAAGAGAGGAAATTCACTCACACAACACGCAGAAGAATCAAAACACCAGGGTGCTTTTTAGACTCTGGTTACATTCGCCTCTATAAGCAACATGTTGGATTTACTCCTTTCCTTTTTTAAAAAAAAATTTATGTTGCCTAAATGATGGTTTTTAAGATAATTATGTGTGATGAGAAGTTGTGTTTCAACTCATAATAGAAATAATTTTTAATAAAAAATTTTAAATATACCTGAACAAAAGTCAGTAATATAGTGTTATCAGAATGGTCCAGAAGAATATTTTTAAAATTATCCCAAATTAAGAATTTATCAAAATAGATCAGGTAGAATGATCATGTACATATCCCTTCTAAGAATAAAAAAAAGATTATTTTTTAACCTTTTAATAAAAAGGAGGTAAAAATGAAAAAAGACAATGGTAAGACTTTCTGTTTCAGCTCTAATGTGTAAAGAACTTGGTAGTTGCTACTCTTGTCTTTAGAACAAGAAAAGCTGAACAAATGGAACTTCGGTGAAAAATCTTGAGCAAATTGACACCAGCGATTTTTCTTGAACCCATTAGAGAACTACTGGCAAAACCCCACCCCAAAACCTGGAGAGATAGGTAAATCCACAGTCCCTACTGCTCCGCTCAATTGGAGCAAAAACTCATGGAGCCATAAACTGGTAGGAACACTTAAACACTGTTTTGACAAAGAGAAGGCTGAATGTCAACTAACATTAGAATGAGGAACTCCTGAGGGCCATAGTTCTGAGTGTTCTCGAAACTTTCATGAGTTTCACCTCCAGAAACCTCACTTCATTATCACAGCAAAGAAACAAAAAAGATCCACTCATTGCTCTGGCAGGGAGAGATTAACAATCATCATAAAATACACATGGAACATTTTCTGTAACAAAAACTTACTCTCCCAAGAACTTTGCTGGAGTCTGATCTCAGCTAGGGGAAGGACATTTCTCTTATTCGACCCCCAAAAGCCTTCCCGTCTCATGTAATAGGAAGAACAAAGCTAAGAAATACTTTGACGGTAAACAGGTCAGTGACACAGGTCCATTAAAAGACTAAGAAAGTAACAGTCTGAAAGGCCGACATCTATTGAATTACTCAAATTAATAACTGATAAACTCCAAAAAAAGAAGGGTCTAAAAAAAAAAAAAAAGAATGTTAGAAAAACAGAAGCCTCTGGCACCTACAGCTACAAAAAAAAATATTACACACAGTTCAACACCTGGCTAAATAACATAAAATTTACACTACTCAGTTTCTATTACCTGACACGTCATCTCTTGCAGTCAACAAAAAAATTAAATGTCATGCTAAACGCCAAGAAAAAAACACCATTCTGAAAAACAATTTTTTAAGCATTAAAAGCAGACTCAGATATGACAGAGCTGTTGAAATTGCCAGGGGAAAATTAAAAATAATGATGATGAATATGTTAGGGGTTCTAATGGAAAAGGTAGACTACAAAAAATAACATATGGATAATGTAAAAAGAGAAGTGAACATTTTAAGGAAAAATGAAAAGGAAATGCTAAAAATAATATGTATAATGTGTTACATGTATATAGTAATGAACTGAAGAATGTCTTTATTGGACTCATCAATAAACGGGATATGACTATGATAAGAATCATGGCTGTGATAAGAAGCAGAGCATCAAAGAGCTGTGGCACAATTTTTTAAAAAATGTAACATATACAGAATTATAATGCTAAAAGGAAAAGAGAAAATGAAGAGAAGAAATTGAGAACTTGAGAACTTTCCAAAATTAATGACATATAAGAAACCACAAATCCAGGATCTCTGAGAACACTAAGCAGAATAAACCAGAAAAACTGTACATAGGCATATCATATTTAAATTGCAGAAAACCAAAGACAAACAAAAAATCTTGAAATAGGAAAAGGGGTGGGAGAGAGATGCTTTACCTACACAGGAATAAGGATAAGAACTATCTCAGACTTCTCAGCAGAAACCATGAATTCAGGAGTGAGTGGAGTAAAACATTTAAATTGTAGAAAGAAAAAGACACCATACTTAAATTTTATAGACAGTGGATTATCCTTCAAAAGTAAATTAAAAAAAATATATATAGATTCTCAGACAAATAAAGATGGAAAGAGTCATTGCTAGCAGACAGCTTTGCTTGAAAATTTTAAAGTTATTAATGGAAAAGGAAAGAGATTTGTTCAGAGACTTGAATGTAGGTAATGAAAGAAAGACCTCTAAAGAAGAAATAATTGGGGTAAAACTGTCTTTTTCTTAAAGTTAAGCAATATAAGAGATGTGTGTTTGTTTGAATTAACATTATTAATTATACGTTGGTGATCATTAACACATGAATAAATGTATAAATAACAACAATGTTATGGATTAGAGGGTGGAATTAAAAATATTCTAATCTATCTGCACTATGCATAAAGTGGAATATTATTATTAAAGGTAAACCTGGATTAGTTAAAATGTATATTTCAAATTTAGTGTAACTACAAATTTTAATAAAATGGTATGGTAAAAGAAAAGATAGAGTAGAATCATAAAATGCTCAATTAAAATAAGAGAAGACGGTAAAAGATGGGAAGTTAAAAAGATATAAAGAATAAGTGAAATAAAAAGAGAACAGTTATGAATATGTTAGCTATCAATCCAAGTATATCAAAAATAACTTTAAATGTGAATGTTCTAAATAAATAAGTTGAGAGACCGACAGAATGGATAAAAAGAGAACCAACTATATTTTGTCTACAAGAAATAAACTTTAAGTATAAAGACACAGATAGACTAAAAGTGAAGGAAAGAAGAAAGATATTCCATACCAACTCTAAAAGATTATAGCTATACTAATTTCAGACAAAGCAGACTTCAGAACCAAGAAAATCATCAAAGAGAAAGAGGGCCATTACATAAGGAGTCAAGAAGATATAACAGTTTTAACCACGTGTTCACCTAACAACACAACATCAAAATATGTGAAGCAAAATCTGATAGGATGATAGGAAAAGTGAACAAATTCACTGTGAAAGTTGAAGACTTCAGTACTCCTCTTTTAGTAATTGATAGATCAAGCAAGCAGATAATTAGTCAGGCTAAAGCTGACCTAAACAGTACCATCAATTATCTTGAACTAATTGACATTTATAGAGCACTCCACTCAACAACAAAAGAATTCATATTGTCTTAATCTCATGTGGAATATTTACCAGGATAGATCACATTCTGCATCTTAAAACACAACTTACATCATTCAAAACAAGAGAAATTCTACCAGTTATGTTCTCAGATCACAGTGGAATTAAACTACAAATAAATAACAGAAAGATAGTTGGAACATACCCAAATATTTGGAGGTTAAACAGAACACTCTTAAGAAGAAGTTTCAAGATCTTATATAATTTAAATTAAATTATAATAAAATACTTTTATCAGAATTTGTGGTATGCTACAAAAGTAGTGCTTATGGAGAAGTTTAAAAAGCTAAATGCATGTTTTGGAAGTGAAAGATCTAAAATTAATAATCTAAGTTTTCACTTTGGGAAACTAGAGGAAAAAACAAATTAAATCAGAAGTACATAGAAGATAATAAATAAGAAAAATTAGAGCAGATATTAATTAAATTGAATACAGGGAAACAATAGAGAAAATAATCATAACCAAACCTGATTCTTTGAAATGATCAATAAATTGATAAATGTCTGAAAAAAGGAGAGATGAAAAATAAAAGGCCAGTATCAAAAATGAAAGAGGGGTTATCACTATTGATTTCATGGACATTAAAAAGATAGTAAAAGAATATTATGAACATCTCTGTGCCCCAAATTTTATAATTTAGATCAAACTAACCAATTTCTTTAAAGATACAAACTACAAAAACCCATAAAAGGAAAAAGTGAATAGGCTGACATCTATTAAAGTAATCAAATCAATAGCTAATAACCTTTAAAAATGGATGAGATCAAATGATTTGACTGGTAGATACTATCAAATATTTAATGGTGACATTAGAGTGTTTCTCCCTAAGCATCAAAAGTAAAGCAAAGAAGTTCTCTCTCAGCACTGCTAGTCACCATGATACTTGAATCCCTAGTTAGTGCAATAAAACATTAAAAAAGATAATATATTTTTGAATTGTACCCTTGAAACCTATGTAATTTTACTAACCAATGTCACTCCCCATACACTTAATAAAAATAACTAAAGATAAAATTAATTGGGAAAAGAAAGATTAACAACCACAGTAAGATACCATGTTGATAGAATATATAATTGAAATGGACAACGAGAATGACACTTAACTGCTATGATCTTCTTCCAAACAATTTATAATCATAGTCTATGCGTGAGAAAAATATTTGACAAATTCCAGTTGAGGGACATTTTAGAAAATACTTGATCAGTGTTCTTCAAAACTCTCAAGATTCTCAAAATATGGAGAAATTAAAAAACTGCCACAGTAAAGAGGAGCCTCGGGGAAACTAACAACTAAATGTAGTGTGATATTCTGTATGGGATCCTGACACAAACACATACACACACACACACACAAACATTCATAAAAACTAAGGGAAGCTAAATGTGTGGACTTCAGTTTAAAACTATATATCAATATTAGTTCATTAACTATAATTAATGTACTATACCAATATAAGATATTAATAATAGAAGAAACTGGATGGGAGGTATATGGATATCTCTGTATTATCACTAAATTTTTCTTTAAATCTAAACTTTTCTAAAATTACAAAAAAACATTTAAAATAATAATAAAAGAGTATGACAAACATTGTTTTGAGAACTTCATGCTAATTCGTTCCTTTAATTAGATGTATACGAATATGAGGTATATGCATTATTAAACTATAAGTTTTTTAGGATAGTGGGTAACTTCATGGTCATTTAAAAGCCATAATGTCTTGCAATTTTATTTCTGAAGGTCATTTAGAATCTGTGTACTCTATTCACAGTCAAAAACAGGTTTATTTTCACTAATATAATTATCTAAAGCACATTACTGGAAACTTAGTATATTAAATTCACTTTGGTAAACCCTACAGAAATTAAAAAATAATTCAGACAGGTAATGTATCCTCAGGGTACCTCTTTAAACCAGGTGTTTGTTTGCGATGTTTGTTTGTTTGTTTGTTTCAGTACCCAATAAATGTCTCTTTTTTTCAAAAGCTGTGAATCAGATTTTGTCTATGCCAATGCTATTTATTATCAGAGAAATTCTAACTTTTGTAATAAGTATTCCAACAAGCCTAAGATTATGTATAATGAGGATCACTATTCTAGGAACAACAAGGTGATTTATCCAAGGTCAGATACAAATAAAAAAGAGAACAAACTGAATTCTTATGAATTCTCTCATTCTCTCACGCCTGGCTTAGAATTATTTCATGTGAAAGTTATTATAATGTAATTAAAAGAAATGCCCAGCTGGATAGAACATCATCTTACAAAGAATATATCACATTTGAAGTTAATCTTAACATGTAATATTTCTTTTTTTATTTCAGGTATTAAGAGTAAACAAAAATTCTAGCAAAAACATTTTTTCCATTGTTAATGCATTTTTAAAAGGAGGTATTCAGCTTTCAGGAAAACACTAGTGACATTTTTCACTTAAAATGTGAAACTGACAAAGTAGAGGTCTACATCTACTGATATTTTAGAGTCAAAAAAATCAGCGACTTTTCTGAGTGTCTTTGTAGACTTATGAAATTAAGAGGTTTTAAGTAATGCAATTGTTATGTTATTTCTAGGCACATATTCTCCACCCCCTCCAAAGAGAAACTATGAAAAAAAATCTATAGAAAATTTGTCAATTTTATTGAGACAAACAGTCATTCAATTTTCCCATTTTCTCAAAGCTGTGTGGAACCTTTCAAGCAAATATTGCCATTTTATACATTTCAACATTCCTATTCTTTTAAAGTCTCCAATGGGATTACAATCTTATCAACCATTTTGTTTAGTTAAAATATAGAGAAATTTTAAAGGAACTTGTCTGAATATTAAAAGCTAAAATTCTAATCCAGGGCATAAGAAATTTCTGAAGCTAAAATAATTTTTTGTGTGTTTGTTTTAGCCATAATCACTTTGATGAAAAAATTGGGTCAAATCACCTTAAGGGAGGGCTGTTCCGGGTATTTTAGAACATTTTCCAAGATAGTGAGGAGGAAAGTGAACTGTGAATGTGATTGTTATTCCTCAGTTTTTGGCTTACTTAGCCTTTATCACATTTGCAATCTAATAATTGTGTCTATATTACAGACAGCCAAATGGTTAGCTAGAATAAGGTATGCACCTATTCTATTCATTTATCATGATTTGAAATATATATAAGTATATGTTTAAAAAGATGCTTCATACACACAGTTTGAGGAACTGAGAAGTATAAGTCTATTCTAGCAAGTGGACAGCAAATAATATCCTCATTATTTAAATATTTAATTGAGCAATTACTTTGTGTGGATCTCTGTGATTTCTGCCACCTTAGATCTTGGTATCCAGATCACCATCTTTATTTTGTTTTCTACCCAACCTTAAATGATTATTTGTCCACAGTTTCTTTATCTGCAAAATGATTCTACATCAGGGACTTACAGTGTTGCTGTGATATCAAGTGAACTAATACATGCCACCTTCTTCTAACAGTGACTGACACAGAATACTCAGTAAGTATGAACTATTATGATTAAGTACATTTTTTCATTGAAAGCAACAGTAATTGATGTATTATGCAGTTCTATTTAATGACAAAATGTATGGAAATTTAAGGAAACTTGTCTTTAAAAAAAACTAGAAAAATGTAAAACCATCAAAAATCTAATTCCAAGTGAAAGCTAATAAGCACAATGCTGTGTGGCCAAGATTCAAACCTAACTTTATACTTTTAGCACAAGAGAGAAAGAATAATACCTTGCTTTACTTTAAGTTTGTAAGAATAAAACTTGTCATAAGTTAATTCCAGCATTTTAGGTTTATAATAAATTTCATATGATAATAACTTTGCATCTTTTCTGTGTTGTTTTCAGCTTAATTTTTTTATTGTTTTCTGTGGCATGTGACTCCCCATATTTTCAATGAGTGGCCTTTCATAAATGATTTGTAATTTTCCCAAATTAATATATGTCATGAAAGCAAATGCAAAGTGATTCTTTGAAAATGTTGAGGCCACAGATGATTTTTCCTTTAATCATTTGTTTTCAATCATACAATGATCAAAACTATTTTATTTAAAATGGCATTTAATATATTGGGCCACAATTTACATTATTTATTGCATTTACATTTATATTTTAAGAAGTTAAATAAAAGTACCCATAAATATAATAGGGAACTATTACATTATTACATCTTTCTTAGCTATTCCTACAGCTTCATAGAATTTTCTTCTACTCCCTTTTAAAAATATAAATGGAAGAGACACTAACATCTAAAGAAAGATTTTTCAGTTTTTTGAAGCCTGTACCCTATCTCTGAACAAAATTATGCTGTTCTTACAACACTTTCTTTTTTCAGCTTTCCTCTAGTTATTTTGTCTCTGTTCATTTACATTTTTTTTTCTTAATTAGTCATCCTATGTCTTATCCCCAAAACTCAGACCTGCAGATGGAGGAGGATAAAGCATAGAGTAGTCAAGACTGCTGAGGAGATCTTCAATCAGAATTGGGTCTGGAAGAGAGATTTTTGAACTGCCCCATAAATGACTGAGATCTGAAAACAAAGCTGTTTTAGTTTCTAAAAACTAAATATGTACCTTCACTTTCACAATTATTTTGCATTTGTGTTTCTACTAAATAGATTCACATAGTGATGGTATACAATCCCTTTAGCTTAGAATATTTCTCCTTTAATATAATTTATTTTATATGTAAAATCTATTGGTGATGGACAATGGGAAAAGGACTGAGATTTGGGCAGCATGAACAGTGCTCTGAGATCTCTGAGAAAGGGTCTGCCAAGGGTAAACATCTGTGAGTCAAGAGCAGCTACAAAATAAGAAAGCACTTATTTTAATATGTAAACCTTATTAACACTGTTTATTTTGAAAGCCATGCAACAGATATTTACAGTCTTATTTTAGGCTGTTTCCAACATATCAATAAAACCTTCCAAGACTCTGCAAGTCAGACTATCTTTTTCTCATTCTTTTTTTCTTTTTCTTTCTTTTTTTTTTTTTTTTTAGTCTAGTCCAATACCAAAATGGCCTCAGCTATTGAAAAAAACATCAAGGATTGAAATGCTTGGTACTTTTTCATTGTTCAATTCTCATTATACTTATATTTTTTCCCCAGAAGGTTTAATTTACCTTGGTATGTATTCAAATGCTTATGTGTGCTTTCTCACAGATCACCTGAGTTATCTTATTGATATTGAACACTGTCAGTAAAACATGTCAAGACACAAATCCCAGCTTGAGAAAATAGAGCATACATCAGGAAAGAAAACCCTAAGTTCCAAAATGCCTGAACATCAACCCATTCATGAAAGCAATATACCATTAAGGAGAAAAAGCATTTTTCTAAAAATAATTCCCTATTTTGTATTAGGACTATTACGATTATAGCTTTTCTGTGGGATGCTTCATGTTTAATTAAATATTCAATATTTGGTGAATGCTTTGTTAGAATGTACTTCTGCTAAAAATGTGTACTCCTCCAGAAAACCCATTCTTAACATGCAATAAATAAATTAATTGATCTATTTAGTGTCTGCCAGCAGGTCTCTATGATTATACTGTAATCACACATGCCAGGGATGAAAATGGTTGCCTGCCATAGGAAAGAAAAGTATTGATTTACACTAGGTAGGAAATATAGGCTAGACAATAATTTCTGAATCATGTAATCTTTATTAAGTCATACTGGACTTGAAAGTTCTTAGCCAATTGTAGGCACTCAGTAAATATTTATTGGATGAATCTGTGTTTTCTTATTCGGAAGTCTAGAACTGTATTTATTACCATGAAGCATCTTAGGAAGAGATGAAATCAGAGAAAGGTCACATAAAAGAGAGACCATTAAGTAAATAATTATGGCTGACATTTGCAAAGTGTGTATAAGAATGAAGAGAATACGTTCAGTTTTGAGAAAATTAAGTAAGAAACAAGTAATGTTTCAGGTGCATGGCACATAGACATCAGATAGCACCTCAAGGCTCTTGAGGAGTGAATTTGAGGATTCTAAAGTTTGATAAACAACTATGTCTATTGGTGCTATTCTCTGTGCTACATTTTACTAAATAATTGTAGTAAATGCCCCAATACAAGCAAATGACCATTTCATAGTAATCATTATAGAACAGAGGTATTTGTAAAATGGTACAAGAACTCCAGAAGTTGCAATGAATTCTGAAAGGACAAGGAACAAGATATTTCACTTGACTACATTTAGCTAAGACTTTCAACAGTAATTTACAGAAAAATTGGACATGAACCCCGAAAAACCACAGCTGTAATTTGCAGTTTAGCATCTACATAATTATATTTAGGGTAATTATTTGGAAACTATTTTATTCAGTAGTGTGAGTTTCATGCATTTCTATTTATTTCAAACAATTTTTTTAATTATAATTTAGAGTCAAGTTAAAAAAATCTCTTCCTGATATTCTTATAGATAACTACCTGAATGATGTTTACAACCACTTTACAATTTCAGGAAATAGGTAGGTACCCATAATATTAAGATCACATATACAGAGAGAGTGCATATAATACTTAGCAGTATAGACTCAAGGACCAGACTCTATAGGTTCAAAGTATGGCTCTATCACTCACAATCTAGGTAATTTGAGCCAAGTTAATTAGATCCTCTATCTCTGTGTTTCCTCCTCACTAAAATGGGAGAAATAGTCATTTCACATGGGCTATTAGGGACACTAAATGAATTACCACATGGAAACTTTGAACAGACCTTGATGCCTATTGTTCAATGACTATCGATTATTATTTTTATTATGACTGTAAAACGCATGCATAGTATTGTATCTCAAGAGGGCATAGTCCTTCTGACATGTGTGAAACACTGTTAGCTATGGGTATATAGTACCACAGGTGAGAATAAAGGCCTCCTTTTTTAATGGGTCTTATGAAATCAAACCAGATCAAATGCATGTCAAGAAATGTATAAAAACTTCATCTATTCATAACTTTAAAAAATATCACTTCCAATTCAGTTTCGAGTAAATTCCTATTTTGAACTATTTGAATTTTTTGTATGTGTTCAGCACCAAGAGCAGAAAGTAATGGCAGCTCAACCTGAGTCTCTGGTAAACTTTAATATAAATTATATTTCAAGCCCAATCTGAGTAACTCATATATAACCTGGCTATGTGTGGTCATAGAGACAGAAGTCCCGTTAGATTCCTTAACAAACTGATAGACTCAGACAGTATTTCAAGCAGACAAAAACTTTAAGACTTGCTCAATTAAATCAATGTAAAGACAAGAAAACAGACTTAAAGAAAAAATAAAGAGTTGGTGCAAAGTTGTCTAATGGGTTAATGCAAAAATGAGAACAGACAGAAATCGACTAGTTTGTTTTAATATCACCCCACATTCCACTAATTATCCTCCCATGTCTCTTTCACATTCTTACTATTAAGAGTGCTTTCCATGGCAACTTTGGTAATATAGAATTATTACAAAATCTTTTATTAGTTATTTACCTAGTCACAAAATATCGTTTTGATACAATGGCCATTCTGATTCAGATTAATAGAATGTAAATTTTAGATGTTAGAATTTACTTTTATTTTTACAATATAAGTTTTGTTAAACTCACATTGTTTATTAGCATTTAAAATATAATTCATTCAATCAGCTAATAAAATGATAGATGGTTGCTTTCTAATAAATGCCAGCAGGATGTCCTAATCACACTGAATTAAGATTGTGCATTAATCTTAGTTAATTTAGCTTTATACAATGAACTGGACATGATCATTTGAAAATATTAACAAATGCTTACATTTGACCTATGACTTACACTTATAAAAGCATACACAATTAGGAATGTAATTGTGCAATTTTTCAGGTGAATTCATCCAGCCATTTGTCTAGGTTTCATGTTAACTTCATTTTTCTCCATTCTGGAATTTATTTTAACCAAATTATTTTATTACTTCCACAAAAGTAAATCTTGGACTCAGTTTCATATATTTTATGTCTTACATACTCATTGTGTATTTAGAAATATTTGTACCTTGTGGAGAACAAAAATATGTTGTTCTTATTTACTGTTATCAGTTCTTCTGTTTCCCCAAACAGGAGAACTATGTAATAGAAAATAAAATAAGCATTTTCGCATGTATGAAAGAGCATTAGTGTGTACCACATGGATATTTTTCTTAGCGGAAACGCGACTGGTGGTGTATTCTCCAGTTTTAAAGTTCACATTAATAGAGTTTTAACAAGGTCATCCAAAAAGATGGTCTATGTGAGATTGGGTTAGTTTCTCCTGTATTTGGGTAATAACACCAATACATATACTTGGATCTGCTGTATAAGGACTTTGCTTTCTTATTTCCCTGGTTTTCTGAAGCAGCAGAACTGACTCTAGAAGAATCTTTCATATAACTTCATGGCACCTGAAAAGAGTCTTTCTAATGCTGATTAAATGGAAGAAAGTAAATAACCACAATAAGAAAAACAGTGTTCTGGACTCCTGGCTATCTTCATTTCTCTTTCACTCCAGGCAATGCTCAAAGTGACCTGGATAAGAGGTTTTTAATTTAATCTCTTGCTTGTGTGAAGAAACCTAATCAAGTTTTCTTGGCTCCTTTATATGTATGTGGTAGTGATTGTCCAAACTGATAATTACTTGGAGTCCCAGCATGATTTTCATATAGGTCAATAAATCACAGAATGACACGTGAAGTAATATATTCTTCTGAGGTCTTCAGAATGCATACCAGTTTCTACATAGGCACATATTTTGGATTGGGTAGCTTGAATTTTCAAAATCATTTTCTCAAATCTATATTTTACTGTGCCATTAAAAATACTGCATCCTACAATAATGGAATAAACATTCTTCTCAAGCTCACCCAAAATATTCACCTAGAAATACTACCCCTGGCCATAAAACATACCTTAAAACATTTAAAATATAAAAATTATGCAATGTATGTTCTCGGACTACAATAAAAATCTGCAACAGAAAGATACATACTGGAGATTACACATCATTCTCAATGATATATGGCCTAAAGAAGAATTCTCAAGAGAAATTAAAAAATACTTTGGAATAAGTAAGAAAAAAATACAACTTACCAGAATTTCTAGAATGCAATAAAAACAGTCCTTAACAGGCAATTTGAAACAAAGTATATATTAGAAAAGAAGAAAGATGTAAAGTCAATAATCTAAGCTACCATTTAGGAAACTAGAAAACAAGAAGTAAATTATATCTAAACTAAGCAGAAGAAAAATTGTACCAATTAGGGCAGATATCAATGTAATTTACAATAGGAAACCAATAGAGAAAATCAACCAAACCAAGAACTGGTTCTTCCTCAACTTAATAAAAATATGGATAAAAAACCTACAACAGTTATCATCCATAATAGTGAGAAATGAATGCTTTTCCCCAGGTGTTCTCTCTACTCCATCATGCTGGAAGTCTTAGCTAATGCAATAAGATAAGGGAAGGAAATAGCAGGTATTGAGACTGGAATGAAGCAATAAAACTGTCTTCATTCACAGATGGCTTGACTGTCTATGGAGAAATTATTGAAACACGGCAAGATAGAAGTCTGATATGCAAAAGTCAATTGCTTTCCTGTGTACCAGCAATAAACAATTAGAATTTGAAATTAAAAACACACTGTTTACAATAGCACCATAAATAAATTAAAACAAAGTATAAAGCTAACAAAATATGGATGAAATTTATATGAGGAAAACTACAAACTCTAAAAAGAAATTCAAGACTACTTAAATAAATGGAGAAGTAATTCCCATTCTTTGATAAGACTCAGTATTGTTAAGCTGTCAGTTCTTCCCAACTTTCTATAGATTCAGCACAATCCTAGTCAAAATCGCAGCAAGCTATTTTGTGTAGATTGGCCAACTAATTCTAAAGTTTATATGAAAAGGCAAAAGAACCAAAATAGTCAAACACAATGTTGAAGAAGAACAAAGTCAAAATATCCAAATTCAAGAATTACCATAAAGCCACAATAACCATAATAGTGCAGTATTTGTGGGAGTGAGGGGTGCAGGGGGAGAAGACAATTAAACCAATGGAGCAGAATAGAGAGCTAAGAAAGCTAGGAAATAGACCCATAAATTATGGTTAGCTCATCTTAGACAAAGGAGCAAAAGCAATTTTTAATGAAGAATTTATATTCTTTTCAGTAAATAGTGTTGGAAAAACTAGACATCAACATGGCAAAAACTCAGTTTAAACACAGACCTTACACCATTTTGCAAAATTAATTTAAATTTGATTTTTACTTAAATGTATAATAAAAATTATACAGTTTCTAAAAAATAGCATAAGAGAAAATCTAGGTATCCTTGGATTTAGTAATGACTTTTTAGACTTGACACAAAAAGCAAGATCCCTGTAAAAAATATATATATAATTCAGACTTAATTAAAATCTGAAAACCTGTGCTTCAAAACCAACTCATAAAGGAGTAAAGAGACAAGCCACTTACTTTTTGAAAAACATTTACAAAAACACAGTTGATAAAAGACTTATATCCTAAATATACAACGAACTCTCAAAACAGAACAATAAGACAAACCCCACTTTAAAAAGTGAGTAAAAAATTCTGACACCTCATCAAAGATATGCAGACGGCAAGTAAATACACGAAAATATTGCACAGTAAATAACAATGCGATACCACTACACAGCTGTCACATTTTTTTATAATGCTAAAATTTAAAGCAGCTGCAATACTAAAGGCTGGCAAGGATGGGCAGCAGCAGAAGCTTTTATTCACTGCTGGTCAGACTGCTGGTCGTGCAAAATGGTGCAGACATTCTAAAAGACAATGCAGCAGTTTCTTAGAAACTAAATATGCTTTTGCCGCATTACCCAGCAATTACACCCACCTTGATATTTATTCAAATGAGTTGAAAACATGTCCACACACAATCTTGTGTATGAATGTTTATAGGAGTTTTATTCACAAATGCCCAAAATAAGGAGCAACCGAAATATCCTTCAGTAGAAGAATGGGTAAGCAAACTATGGTATATCCATACAGTGGAATGTTATTTAGCAATAAAAAGAAATAAAATATCAAGCCATAAAAAGATATGGAGAAATCCTAAATGTATATTACTATGCTAAGGAAGCGAATGCACATGAATCTTCATTATGACTCACTGGAAAAAGCAAAAATTTAATCACAGTGAAATGATCAGTGGCTGCTAGGAGTTAGGAGAAGGGGGTAGAAATAAATGGGTGGAGCATAGGTGATTTTTAGGGCAATGAGATGAATGATTCTGTGTGATACTAATGAAAGAAACATGACATTATGAGAAAACCCATAGTACTGTACAATGCAAAAAGTGAATCCTAACGTAGATTATGTACTTAATAGTAATATATCAATATTTGTTCCTCAGTTGTAACAAATATACCACAATAAAATGCAATGTTAATAAAGGGGAAACTGAGTACAAGATGGAGATGGGGTTTATGGGAACTCTGTCTTTTATGGTCAATTTTTTAGTAATCTTAAAACTGCTCTAAAAATTAATCTATTATTTAAAAAATTGATGTAAAAATACAAAAAAAATTCATAACATAGAATTCTGAAAATCTTTATCTACAGAATGTGTTTTTTTTAATATGAAGGTTTGATAGATATTTGTGAGAGACAATATCTTTATTGACATATTAAATTAAAAAATGACAGATTCATCTATCTTGTATATTCACAGCTGGTTGTCATACCCAAATATAGAATATCTCCTATTCTCTTGGGTGGTATTGTGCATCAATTTATTTTTAAGGTAAAAAAATGGATTCACTTTCCATATAGTTCATATATATGTCACCAGTTCTTCACACTACATAAATTGATCCTGGAACATCTGTGAGAAGCCTTAAATACCTCCTGTGCCCCCAAGGGAGTAAATATGACTCATATATAAACAGACACTTTTTTAATATTTAAAATCCCTATCAATTTTATGGCAACTATAAATAACCATTAATTTACAACCCTAAAACTAATTTCTTCGATTATGCTTCATATAATTATATATATTTTAAATGCAAATATTTGCTTATAAATATTATTCAAAGAACTAATAAGCTCTTTTAAATACCAAAATATCTCACTTTCTCTAATTATGATAATTTTATAGCTAGATAAATAGCATGTCAGAATGTTTGCTCCTCCCTTACCCATTGTGGTGCACTCAAATGAGAAATCTAAAAAATAAAGTCTGTGGCAGATTTTCCAACTGGCTTCAGCTTTGAACATTGAAAGCTAAGAAAATGTGTGTATTTCCATGCAGCTACCATACACAAAATCATTTAAAATACAAGATGCACTATTTTATATTACAAAGATATTTATAATGGTTGTATAGTCATAGTTTTCTCATAGCAGTTATAGCACTAATATTAGTTACTAATTAGAGGAGTACATTATGTTTACATAAGAGAACATGCTCCTGCTATAATAGATGAATTTGGTCAATTTAAAAACTGATTTTCTGCTTTCATTTACCACCATCATTTTTATGAAGATTCTCTTCACGTGAGGCCATATTATTTCCTTTCTACACCCTTTGTACTGCACTGGGCTTGCCATGCCTTAACAGCAGTGTATTTCAAGTTTGGGCATCCTGCATGATAAGAAGGAAACTTTTTACAGAGCCCAAACTCAATCTTTCTGTCCCCATCTGTCTTTCTGCCTGTCTGTCTGTCTATCTCTCTATCAATAGCATTCTCCCTCTCTCATACACACACATATATACATACACACTCACAAACACACAAATGTGTGTGTGACACAAACATTTCCCAAAGCAATATTTAAGCTTAGCATGTGCAAATAGCTGACATGGTACTGTAATTAAAAGAAAATAGGATAAACTGAGCTAGAATATGTAAAATATGGTGTCAGACATAGCAGTTCTCAGAAAATATTTTTGAATAAAATTATTGAACATTGAATTTTTGGCAGTGTTATTTACAGTTTATAAATTGTTAGATAGAAGTTTTAAGATGCGGAGATTATGGAGAAGATCAAATATGTATATTGGACTACAACATGCCAGAGGACATTTAAGAGGCATATGGCACAGAGCATGAATTAAAGAAATGTTTAATGACCATCTGCTACCCAAGGCACTGGAGATAAAGACAGCTGTGAACAAAAGAGACAACTATCTCTGCCCCCACAGAGCTAACATTCAAGTGGCCAAAGACAGGTCTTGAAGAAGGTAAATAAGAAAAATATGAGCTGCTGATGAGTGTTACGAAAAAAGTAAAACAGAAATCAATGAAGGCCAGGGCCAGTGCCATGTTATTTAGGGTTTACTAGTTGGAAAGTTCTCACAGAGATCTAAATATTTGAGTAAAGGATTAAACCAGATGGCTGCATGAGTACCAGGAGAAGATGTGGATCAGGCAGAGAGAACAGCAAGTTCAAAGGCCCCGTGGCAGAGGGTGCCTGGCATGGTGAGAGAGAGGAGTCCAGTTCAAGTTAGAGAGGCAGAAGGAAGGGGAACGGAGAGTCAGCATGAATTGGAAATTGGATCTTGAAGCACTTTGGAGGCTGTTTTAAGCAATTTGAATTACCTCAGAGAAAAATTGGAAACTGACAGAGGGTTTGAGAAGAGGAATCACATGGTCTAACCTTAGGTTTTAAGGGACCCCTACACGGAGCAAACAACCAAGCTATTGCGTGGTCTGACCTAAATCTGTATATGAGGTGTGATAGGCAGAATAATCGCGCCCCCACAAAGATGTCTACATCTTTATGCCCAGAACCTATGAATATGTTAGGTCACATAGTAAAGGAAAATTAAGGTTGCTGATGGAATTATAGTGGCTAGACAGCTGACCTTGAGGAGGTAATCCTGGGTTATCCAGATGAGTCCAATAAAGCATAAGGTCCTTATAAAAGTAAGAGGGAGACAAAGGAACCAACCAGAGAGAGATTTGAAGATGCTAGACTGAAGGCTGTGACTTGGAGGAGGGAGCTGCAAGTCACAGGATATGGGAAAACCGGAAGAGCCACAGAAATAGATGATTCCTTAGATCCTCCAGAAGAAGGAGCTGCTCTGCCAGTGAGATTATCTCAGGTTCAAAACCTCTAGAACTGCAAGAGAATAAATGTGGGCTGTTTTCAGATGCTATGTTTGAGGTAATTGGTTACATAATAGGAAACTAATACATGAGATATTTTAATAAACTGAGCTTAAGACAGCCATGGAAAGACATCAGAAAAGGCCTGGAAAGGTCCTTAATGGGCTTCCAAATTCTCCCCAGGTCCCAGCATGTCCTTAGAAGGGGTGCTGTGTTTCTCGGGGGCCCTAATTCTCTGCCAGTTCTCTGCTGCTTCTCTCCAATTACTAGCTGCATTTTGTAGTTTTAGTTACAAAATTTTGGTTCAAAATCTTTTTTTCAATACTGACCAATGAAGTCATCTAAACATTTGTATCATGATCCTATTATTGTGAAATATGGGTGTGTGCGTGTGTGCATGTGTGCACAAGTATGTGTATGCCTACCTCTATAAATGCAAAGGGCAAGAAACCTCTGCAATATGTGTTGCAAATAATCAAGAGTTGGAGTTGGACATGCAGAAGAAGCTTCTTTTTTCTACTTCAGATGTTTTTCATGGAAAGTGGTAGACTTAAGAATAATTTACACACAAATGCACACATTCACTGTGTACTAAATACACATTCTATTTTATAATGTCAACGTTCCCATCAAGGATATAGCAAAGACATTTTGAAGTCCCTGCTACCAACCCGAAATGTTGGTGATTTTTTTGGTTGGCCAGATATCACACCTTAGGGAGATCAGTTTGACTGTGGGAAGTCAGAGTAAGATGTTTTTCCTCTTGGTCAATCAGAAACAAAAACGAGGATAAATGAGTAGCGATGTAGACCTCAAAATCATATACTCTTTTTAGTCAAAGCAAATATGGACAATTTCATATGGTTCAAACTAATAGTTGTTGCAGAGGAAAAACCTTAAGAATCTGTATGTTATTTCATGGAGGCATGTGCATGGGTACACTCACCCTGACATAGTCCTATTGCTTGAGGAAAGGTGCTGTCAGCTGGGTTCTTTGGTGATAGATCAATGAAGAGGTCTATAAAGATGAGTGTAATTTAGGCACCCAGAATTGACATAAGTGAAATGAAAAGAAAAAAAAAGCCATTGAAATGGGGCTTATCTTATTTACTCAGCAGTTGATAAAGCCTGACAAGTTAATTAACTCACTTTTTTAAGGTTGCAACATTATGTGATATTTCAGTGATAATACACTCAACTGATGTAGACAATATTTTTTTAAAAATATTAAAAAATACTACTGAAAAAACAGCAATTAAAAATTTATATTTTAAAAATCATTTAAACCAAGTGGCCTATATTAAGTAAAATGAATTAATAAAATTTTGTCCTTAAGACTATTTTTAAAACATGAAACCACACTAGAATGATGGCAGAATATCAGTAATGGTTTAACATGTTTAAAACAGGAATGAGAATAAATATTTTATAACATAATACAAAGGTATCAATATTTAAAAGCCTTCATACATTACAAAATTCTTAACTCAATTTATGTTTCTGAAATAATGATATCAGGTTGATACATTTCTTTTCAGGTATTTTAGCAAAATAAGGATATATGTTTGTTATCTCAAACCCATCTTAACTAACTTTATTCTCAGGGTCAAAAACTTTCTGAAAATAACTGCTCTGGGATGTTCATTATTAATAGTGTTCCCCTCTCGTTAATAGTTTATGGTGAGCTCCTCAGAATATTATGAGACTGTAAAAATTCTATCCCAATAAATGTGTCTATAGTAATAAATTGAATACAAGTTATAGTCTATGAGTTCCACATTGATTTATGCTTGTCGTAACAAGTAGCTCTGCATGGTCTGTACAACCTAGTGGAGTGCAGCATATGGTTCACTATTAGTGGGTGCATTAAATACAGAAATAATCCCAATTTGGAGAAAATAAATATAAAATTATATCAGAATATTTTATTTAATTTCTAAACCAAACCTGAATAGGAAACCTCCTCTTACTCAACAATTTATTCTTCCTGAAAACTCTTTTATTCAAGATAGGAACTAGAGTCACTAGAATGTGCTTCTGGAAGTGATTAAGATTTAAGATGAGACATGCAACTGAGATTTTTGGTGCACGTCTACTTGGTGCATTTTCCTACCTAGTAAAATCCTGCATCTTCTCTTCTCATGTTTCTGTTGTACACATCACAGACAAAGATTTCCATATCTAAAGTGAAGAAAATCTCTTTAAATTTTAAGTATGAACACTGCAATATCCCATTCTTATGCAATCTATAAATTCTGAATATAATAACTTAGTTTCAAATATCAGGATAAAAAATGAAAAATTTAGTTTATCATGTTCCAAAATGTACTAATGATCAGTATTTTCATATTCAAGATAAAATATCAAAATAACGAATTATTTATACTCATGCTTTTTGTTGGATTTACTCACCTTGGTTGGTTATGTATTTCCCTCTTAAACTGAGATGTGAATCAAAAACAAATGAAGCATTCTGATTTCACATTTAATCATTGAGTATTTCAAAATAGATATTTTTGGCATGATTTTATGTTAGCTCTAAAATAAGCGATTAGTAAGTTTAAATCAAAGAGTACATTTAAATTAGAATGTATACTGTGGGTTGAATAATATAAAATATTTTAAATAGCTTCACATGATTTATCATCTTTGACAAAAGTTTGTCATACTACGGCTGATGATAAGGAGAAGATCTCGCCCACAGGTGAGAAATGAGAAAGTCAAAGGCCAACTGAACACAGTATAATTTCACTGTGGGTCAGTGCAAATTTATGCAACACAGGTGTTTCCACTTGGAAAAAGATAGTATTCCATGCTCAGCAATGTTCAAACACAGTTCCATCTGGGTACTTTGCTACTCTCATAATAATATGTAACTTATTGAAATGTAAAAATTATATAAGTAAACTCCTAAAGTATCTTGAAAAATGCCTTGCCTTCTTGCCTAAGAATGTTTGGGATCCTTACTACACTTAAGTTCACTTTTGAATTATCTAGGTAGAACTATTTTAATAAAATTTTGATGACAAATTACCTCAAATTTCAAGAATAAAATGTACCATTTAAATAGTGCAATGGACTTTTTAAGAACAGAAAAAAAGTATGAGGTAATTTTACATCTTATAATAACAATATTATGACATATTATATTAACAAATATATATTAAAACAAAAACTAGAGTAGAAGAATAATCATTCTTTCTCTTTAGGAAATGCTCATGAATTTCTAAAATTGCCTCTGTAACTTTAGTTGTAATGTAATGTTATTTATCTCCTCTGTTTCACCAAAGCTATACAAACTCTCTGGAAAAATATGGAATTGACTTTTACTTCGCTGAAGCATTAGTTTACTAGCTTTTAAAAAATACCAGTACTTCTTTTAGGAAGTCAATCTCTTCATAAATTAAAGATGAGATAATTACTTGTTAAATTAGAAAAAAAATAAAGGCATTTGAAAAAGAAAGCATACCTCACAAAATTATCAAAAAGTACAACAAAAGTCCACGTTTAGAAAACAAAATCTTTTGTTTGAATTAGCCTACCTCATCACTGGTCACAAAAGGAGGCAGTGGGGAATCGGTCCAATCAATCAATAAATTTATTTGATATACACAACCGTAAGCAAAAGAAGGTTTAATGTACTTTGCTTAGTTTTAACTTCACAATAATGGATTAGTTTGAATTCTTCCCTGTGTGTGTCCAGTCCTGTCTCTTTCCTCAGCCCTAGCTTTCAGCTAGTTGTGCTTTTGGACCTTTCTTAACCTACGGACTCCCCACATCTTTACTAACTTTCATGCCGGGATACCATTTAATCTCCCATATGACTCATCAAGTAAATTAGGAGATTTGAATAAACTATAAATCATACAGTTACTGCAAGATAAGTATTCTAACTTTATAGATAACATGTTTTGCATATTTTTCCAATATAAATGTTAAAAATTGGGTTTTTTAAACTATAGGAATAAGAAGCAAACATACATTCTTGAGGGATTTAGGGAGTTGAGTGGCACACGTGTCCCTATAGCTCTCTTTACCTTCCTATGCTGGCAGCCTTGCTGTTCAGAGGTCAGAATGGCTACCACCTTGCTCTTCCTGGGATACGTTTGAAGAAAGGCAATCCTCCTAAGAAAATACAACACATCTCTGTGTCAGCCCCAAACTACTATTCCTGAGGGTCAATCAATCATTTCTGCGCATTTTCTTTCTCTTTACTCTTTCCATTTTCCTTTCCTCTTATATGTCCCTTTTCTCCCTCTCATTCTTCCTCTGCAGATAAATATCTGCACTGTGACTGAGCGTTATTACTCAGTGAACTCTTTCGAGAGTTTAAGTCAGTAAATATTTTCTCCAAAACTACGTAATGTAAATGTCCAGAAAATAAGTGCTGGAGTTTACCATGTTAAGGAATTTATACAAATTTATACTGGAATTATACTCTGTATAAATCACAATACCATGAAATAGTAGCCATCTCCCCCCAAGACATATATATATGACAAAAAGATGTCTTTCAATTAATAAATAATAACATTAAAGGCAGTGAAGCAGTCATAAAACACAGCCCCTTTGGCATCCCTAACCACCAAACACAATCATAGAGCCTATATTAAATGGAACTTAATTAAAGTGTAATCCCTCTTCTAAAACTGGAGTAACTTTTCAATCTGTGACTTTTAAATGCCATCAGAAGAGGAGTCGAGTATTTCACACACTGGTGGGAAATATTGCACAAGAGAAGAGAAATGAGAGGGTAATTAGTTAAAAAGAAAAGGCCTTGGACCATCATACCCTACAAATTAAACTTCTAGCACATTGCTGAGGTGTTCGGGAGGCAACTGTGGGGTCACAGTTCCCTTTATTCGTTGCTTAAAAGAATACAGACGAATAAAGGTTTCCATAGTGAAACATGCTACTAATTTATTGAATAGCTAAACATTTGCTTTTTTCTCAGCTTTCTTTGGTAAATGCTTTGAAATGATGGTTGGGATTATATGAAAAATTTGACTTGAAAATCCGCATTCTGTAATTTGCTTCTATCTCCTATAAAATAGGAAATGATAACATGAGCTTTCAATGCTTAACAAGAATGTTGTTATAAAAGGCTAATTAAAATGCATTCAACAGTTCACAAAATTTAAAGAATATAACGAAATTGGTTAGTTATGAAAACTTCATATCACTCAGAGAATCAAATGTGGTATATAAAAATAGAATTTTTTTGTATTGTTAATATGACCATAATCACTCTGATTGCTCTAAGTCTTCTTGTATTTAAATGCAAAAGACTGCAACTATAAAAGCCATGTTTGTACCGTGATAATACTCAGTACAAAGGTAAAGATTCTATTAAGCATCCTTTTGGCTTCCTTCTAATAAATCATGGCAAAAATACTTTAGTTTTCTATTTTACGTTATTAAGTCTTTTACTTTTCTAAATGATCTTGCTAAATCTTAATCTACCTAGAACCTTTATAATAATGTTAAAGAAAAATTTATTTTATCTTTTTTTGTTACCTGCAAATGAAGGAGGCCAAAACACTCATTAGGATATCCATGTACTAAACTTAATTTTCATATGTGATAAGGACATGTTGATAAATCTAACATATGTCTGAGCTCAGTTACTTTCCCACATTATTGGAAAGTCTGATCTCTGAACATATTTGTTTGGGTACACAGGTGACTCACCCATACCAAATCTCAGAGGTACACCTAGATTCACCAGCACTTTCTGCATGAGGCTATGCTTCAGATTAAGGCTGCCATTGCTTAGGAAGTTGGTGTCAATTGGCCATCCTCACAGGATTAAAAATTTATCTCTGTGGGCCACCAGGTATGGGAACTGTGGTGTGCTTCCATTCACCTTACTTCAAACGGTGATTACTTTTGTCAGTCACCTATACGATAGAAAACAGTAGGATTTGAAAGGAAGTTCCAGAGTGTCCCACATTAAAACCTAGGTCTTTAACCATGTCCTTGGCAAGAAGACTGCTCTCACCATGATGGGCCTTCACAGCTAGATTAGGGGGATAAGGAATGCTTGCATTATATTCCTGTCATCATTTCCTAAATTGGTATCTCTTGGAAGAAATTAAACCACTCTGGCTAGTGAAGCTGCCTGGAAATGAGATTAAATAGAACACGTTAGCCTCACTGCAGTAATCAGTCACATTAACTGAAACAGACAAATCCATCTGAGTGGCACACCGGTCAGATTTTATACATCAAATAATTATTGAGCATTTGCTACATCCAGGCTTTCCTTTAAGCTGTGGGAAATCTATGGTGAGATGAACCTTTGGCTCACACAATGCTTACGTTCTGGAGGAAGTGGTGGCAGGACAGGGCTTGCGGCACTTCTGATGGCAAATGCTTATTCGAGGTCAAATTTACTTTCCTGGTGGACTTTATATTATGACTGTATTACAATGACAAATGTTTACTTTCAGCATTATATTCAGGTCAACAGTAGAGATGATGAATGTCCCTTCATATGTGAGGATATACTGACATGGGTTTCAGAGACTTCTCAAGAAAAATCAGGATTCATCAATAAATTAAGCATAAAAACTTTGACACTTGCCGTAGAATATATTATGCTCTTTTAACAATTATAAAGAGGTTAGGTTTCTTACAGAAACTTGTTTTGTTAAGTCCTAAAGAAATTAGGAATCCTTCAGAGTAATCCTTGTTTTAATAAACTTGAAAAAATATTGTGATATTGTCTTTAAAAAACTAGGAATCTCCTAGTAACGAACAAGATTGCACCTCTGTGATATAAAAGTTACTGATATCTACTACGTTGTCTTAGGACTCCTGTTTTTCTCTACTTCCCACTCAAAATTTGGAGATGGCTTTAACTTCTACACTAAAGAGTTTTGTGCAATCTATGGTTGTAATTACTGCTTACTTAACAAAGAAATAACATTTAATTATATTTGGCTTTAGGAAAAGAAATTCTATTACAGTCTCCTTTTATTGTTTGTCTTCTTTATAATATGTACTAATCTAAGAATTGAAAATTCTTACTAAATTTTGTTAATTGATTTAAACATATATTCTTAATTTGAAAATAATAGGTATTGTGGTGTTTTAAAGATTCAATGGTAAGAGTCTAGTATTAGTTCAGTTCTTAAAACAGATCTCATAACAAGAAGTAGATATTTCCTTAAAAATGACTCAGGATATTACTTATTTACTCAGTAATAGGATAAAGGCCTCTCAAATCTAAATCTTCCCATATTTGTGGAGAAATATTACATTTCACTGCTCTTTTGGTTCTATTAATAATATGTAAAAAGATTTGGGTTCATTTAAATCTAATCAGGAGAAAAATTAAATAATTTAATAGGCAAAACATCTGTACTGCCTAGCTCCAACCCTCAGATACAAGAGTGTTGGGGGTGTGGGGTGGGATGTTAGACCAAGACTGAGACTGAGACAGAGACAGAGATATAGATGGTGAAATGTTAAAGAGACAGAGAACAATAATTTTGGAGAAAATTAAGCAGTGCCAAAAGAAATAGGGTGTTGTTTCTTATTTAGCAAGGAAAAGTAACTTTTTTTAGGACCCACGTTCCAGAGATAATGTACCTGGAAGCACCAGTGTTCACATTCTCTGGGTCTGGGCTTTTCTTCTAAATACAGAAGGTGAAAGATAAGCCCACAATAAGTAATATTTAAACCTGATTTAATTTTATTGTTGCACATAAGATTCTGCGAATTCCTTAATTCATTGTACAATCTAATTACAGCTTCATTTCTCTGAGGGAAAATATATTACCCTATCTTGTCAAGTTGCTTTTTGATTATTATCTTCTATGGCTACTGCAGAGCTGGATTGCAGCCCAGTCATTTCTTTCACTCTAGTCCCCTCTGTATTGGACACTGAGTACTGCAGTAAGTTTGATCATAGAGCATTTAATATTGATTATGGAGTCTAGCAGATGAAATGAAATACTCAGGCCCAGATGTTGTGGATACATCCCCACGTGTATTCACAATAATGCACCTTTATTAATGGCTTTAAATTGCAAGGGAGTTTTCACGTTTAAAATTCACTGGGTTTACAGCTATATGATGGTTGACGAAAAATAAAACAATCTGCATCCAATTTTTTTCTGAAACATTTATATATCACTAGCATCATCAAAAAGTATATATTTTTTTCAACCTCATGGGTATGTTCTTTACTGGGCACTACTTAAAAAATTTTTTTTTTTTTTGAAAAGTCCTCTGTGCTTCCCTACAAACCCTGATTAATGTTGAGTTGGCTTCTGTCAAAGAAAACAACGGAGGGATTCCTGTCTTGGAGAGGGGACCAAGTATAAGTGAAGAGATAAAAATGCAAAGAAAAAAAAAGCTTGAAACTCCTTCTGCTTCTGCTTTTTCTTTTTCTCTCTCTTTTGAGCTCTGGGCTTTTCTTTCTCACTGTCTGTGTTCCAGATCTGTCTCTTCTTTTACTACATGTCCCTGTTTAAACCCAGACACATGCTTCTAGGGCACTGGAGACCGTCCTCTGTAGAATGTGTGCCATTCACTGTCCAGAAAACAGTCTCAATAACACGAGGTCCTCAGTGTTCCTGTCTGCTGCCCCTACCTCCAGCATCCATTGCATCTGCCTTCAGAGCCATGCTCCAGAGTGTCTCTGAGTACTGGGAAGGCTAAGATTTCTTCCAGGGTGAACACACAATTGCAGCAGTGACGCCACGGTTCGACCACAGTAACAAGCCCCAGGGGGAGTGCAGAGGGCCCATGTCCCCCCCTCACCACCACCACCCCCGCCGCCACCTGCAGACCACCACCTGTTCCCACTCCAGTGATTTTGATACTGTATGGAACTCAGCTAGGGTCATGGGCCACAGAGACTTCCTGGTTTCCAAGGCTTCCAATTACTCAAGGGTATCTTTATCAGAAAGCTACTGTTTTCCTTTTCAAATTAAATGTGCTACCTTTATTTTTTAAATTAACAGTCAGTGAACAATTTGGCTGTGCTTTTGTGAGAGGCATTTACTTTTTATTTTTTAAGCTAAAGACATAAAGTAAATCTAGATCACTTTTATAGACACTGGATATGATTTTTATCCATTTGGGGACTATTTTAAAAAATGGGTTCCAATCGTGCAAACATAAAACTTTAATGTGCTCATAGGTACATTTCACAAACTTGAACATTGCATTTGGTTCTGCAATATTGACTTCAATTGCACACATGATTTGTTGCCCTTGACTAGATTCTGAATCCCTGTCCCAATCAAATTGAAAACATTTGATAGGTGCTTTTGAGACAATTTTTAATTCACCTTTTTAAAAAAAAAAAAAACCTTCGATTTAAAAATTGGAATTTCTGTATTAATCTCTTTGAACTGCATAAGGAGATCAGTATTCAAGCTTATTTTTTCAGACAGAACATTAAGAAGGGAGTGCATTATCCACTTGTTAAGTTCTTCAGAATGCTTTTTGAAAATGTTTTAAAAGAATTTTTCACTAACTGAAGTTTTATTGCATTTCCGATTGGACACATGAAGAACAGTTAATATGGGCCCGTGAAAAAGAAGCCACCAGGGGAAAAAAATGAAATACTAAAGAGATCCAGAGTTGATTCAGTATCACAAGACCGATAAGACCCCAGTGGCATTGGATATCAGATGAGGCAACTGTCCATTCTAATAAAATAAAGAGGGAATTTTTGAAGATTAATATGTCTTTTGCTCAAAGAAACCACTTATACTCCACATTGGATGAGAATGCCCTGTTCAGTATGACGTGGGTTTAAAGAATTTGGAGGACATGACAGTTAAGCTTTCTCCCTGATCAGTATTTAAGGCTTCTTATCCTGTCCCAGACACAGTTTGCTTTATTTAAACACGAGTATTTTCGACCTTACAAACACAGGTATGTACAAAAGTTCTCTTCTCCATTAAGGACTTTCACTGATGCTTGGTTTCACCATGAGCATTAAATCTGTATTAAAACACAACCACCCAATGCTAACTAAAACAGCAGTGAGGGACCTCTGATTCACTAGCCTATTTCCTTTTAATCAAAGACACCTGTTTTTTTACAGCCCTGACTCCAAATGATTCAGTCATTTGTTTTTTTTTTTTTTTTTCATTTTTTTCTCCACCCCCCCACCCCCGCCCCCGCCACTTTTAGATAGGAGACCTTCCTCTTCTCTAGCGGGTACCATCAAAATGCATTGGTTTCCTCTACCCTCACAAACAAAAGATGTAAACAATATTCATGCCGGGAGAATATAACTTAAGCAATTCACAGAGTATACAAACATTTATTGGTACAAAACCTGCAACATGAGTTTTTTGTTAAATTTTAACAGTGTTTTCTCAAATCTTCAAAGCTTGCCTTGATGGTTTGCTGAAGTAATTGAACCGCTCTTGAGTTGTTTTATATAGGACATCTTATCTTTCTTTCTTTACCCAGGCTGTGGCTTCTTTTCTATTCCCATGAAATCCGTGTACACACTTTAGAAGCCCTCCTGAACAAGCTGGCTTCTAACTTTCACAGAGCCCTTAGCACAATTTGAATACGAAAGAGATACTGAATAAAAAGCTTTAATCTCTTGTCTGTTATGCTGCTTCCTTGCCTCTCTTCATCCCCTCCTCTTGCAAGGGCTTTTCTGTGTGAGGAAAAGCAACACTTTCTGTTGAAAGTGAAGCGTGAGGCTCAAGAAGATGCTTTTGCCAGGCTGAGATGGGAACGCGGGTCCTGCAAAGCTTCCCCGTCGAAATTTAGCTCCATTTGTGCGGCCCTGCCTTCTGTGTAAGCCTTTGCAGGTAAAAGATTAGTAAAGAGCTCTCCGTGAACAAAAATCATTCAATCAGCAGAATGTACAGGCAGTATCAGATGTGCTCCCCACCTCCGATACCGCAGGGCTCTGTCCTCTGATACCTCTGCCCCTCGGTGAGCTGGAACTGCTTGAAAGGCTTTTCTGTTCTCCGGGTCTCTTGTCAATTTGAATGCCAGGAAATGAGCCCCCTTTGTGAGATTAATTAATAGCAGGAGCAGATCGGCGGAGCCCAATCGCCACGCAACGGAGCTGTAATTGCTACTTTGTGGAGAGGAAAGAAAAAAAGTTGGGGTTGCAGTTTAAGAAGAGGGTTTAAGGAAAGTTCTTTGAACTAGAGGTCTCAGTGCACTGGATTAAGGCAAGAAGCAAGGAGGCCTTTGAAGTTTGCTAAGAGGTTTTGGGAGGGAAAAAATTTGGGTGGCAAATGGAAACTGGCAACATCAAAAGCGAGCCCTCGCACCGCGCCTCACCTGCTTTGCCCCGGAAAGGGGACCACGGGCTGGACCGCGGCTTTGTGGGGGTGACAAGCAGGGAAGGCGCGGCGGTGGCTGGGAGCTTGTTGATCTGGGCTGCTTAGGGCACTGCTGCTGCAGAGCGTGGGCCCTAAACAGATATACACGTGGGCACGCTCAAGTGGAGGTGCTGCTTTGAGACCCTGCCCTTGGCAAGCACAGAAGGAACCTACATAGAGTAAAGGATGGCAAAGCTGCTGGCCGTCACCCTTCCACTCCGCTCTCCTTTCTAAGAACTTCAAAGACATTTAGCAAACTTTCCCTGCTTATCACTTAGCAGTGATCTATTGATAAGAGGAAAAAGAGACGCGATTATTCCAGAAATCACATCCCTACCCTGTCTGGAAATCAGAATCCGCATAGGCCAACTATTCACTACAGGGGCAATACCGCCCCCAAGGGGGTGAAACTGATTCTTGTGAGAGAGGGGGCGGGGTGAAATAAAATTATAGACATTATCATGGTTTACAGTGCATTGACAGACACACAGTATATCTGTGCTAATAAAATTTCATGGCGAGAGGACAACTAGAAATAAAATGTCTAAAAATGGCTCTTCAGAAGATATAACAAATTAAAAAACAAACCCTGGGGATCAATGGTATGTGCAAATTTCTAAAAAAGCAGCATGAATTTCTCATTTTATGAATTGTATATTAACTAGAAATTAAAAAGAATTTGTATTTTATAGGTTGATTTTGTGCGGGTTTTATATTTTTTTGTACTTAAAATATTTTTTATACTTCCAAATCTCATATTATTTTTTTTAATTTTGTTAAACTTGTCAGACTGATGTAATTAGAAGTTCTATATATTTTAATTGAAAATCTTTAATATATTTCAACTCTTATCATTAAAGTTTGAATATAAGCTCAGATATTTATGGGAAAAAAATTAAAAAAATTAACCTTCCTCATTTTTTTGGCTATTTTGTGAAGTATTACAAGTTCTAAACAAGCATTTTTTAATTAAAAATGATCTGGTAGATTTATATGTTTTATAAATAGAAGTTATCCTATTGATTCAAACTTTGTATACATTTTTCTAAGCAGATATAGCTATTATTAATTTTAAATGATAAGAAATATTTGAGAGGAGCAAAAAGTATTATTTAAAATTTATTGGCTTCAGATTACTTAATAATTTAAATCTAAGAGCTTTGTTTTTATTTTTAATTCAAAACTCAACCTGCAAGATAAATACATAAAATTTTAATTTAATCATATTTAGGACTATACTTTAATAATAATGAGAGAATATTAGGGTTCCTATATTTTTAATATTTTTAATAACAATGTCATATTTTTCTCCCATTATGATGACAAGGAATGTTTGAAAATAGAGAACCAATCTTATTCTGAGTTGGAAAAAAAACCAAAACTTTTCTAGGTGCGCTCTGTAGCTAGATGCCATGTTTCTAACCATCATCACCATTCAGATCATTTATTCTCTACTGACCTTGAGAAAAAAGTTTTGGAGGCTCTCCCTTAAGGAAAGTGCCCATACAGAGCAATATGCATAGGGAGCATTGCTCCTTTCCCATGTCTTTGGTCTGCTGTTTTCAAAAAGGTATTCATTAGAGTGACAGTCTCAGCTAAGTGTACTGGTGACATTTTGGGGCTTCCTTTTCATCGACGTCCAATACTACTCCATGCTGCACCAGCAGGTTGGCTCAGCCTAACATTCAGCCCACAGAGAGCAATCGATAAATGTGTTGACTGACCACACTGCTGCACCCAACACATCAACCCACTGACTTTGCTGCCTCTTTACAGAATCATCTTGGGGGACCTGCCATTTTGAAAGTTTAACAAATATCTTTAATACAATGAGTGGCTGAATGAAGTAGCTAGTAATTTTGAGTTCATTGTCAGAATTCCCAATCCTCAGTCCTTCCAAACTTGCAGAGCACACTGCTCTGTTTCAAATAAATGCCCACGTCTAATGGCTTGCCTCACTTAGAGAAAACCTTTCAACTCTACGTATAATAGAAATTATGTACACATAGGAATATGCACAATATAAATGACTTGAAATATATTTTTTACAATATTGCCTATGCCCTAGTCTATGAGCTGTCAAGAAGTTGTATATAATTACACTCATTAAGAAAAACAGACATATATTCAATTACCTTCCTGCTGCCAATGCAGGAAACCCTATAGCTTCCTTTTTTATTATATCAAATATCTTAGTTTATGCCGTGTATGTTAAAGTTTATCACTCCTTGAGGCTTGCAACTGCAACATTTTTTAGCTATATGGAGGATTATAATTGCGTGCACACATCAATTATAGATTGGATTCAGCATTTTCAGATAACTTCCCAAATCACAAAGATTGCACAATGGTCTCCAGGCATTTCCAGGCCAGTTTGATTACAGGTGTAGTACACACAGCCTCATTCATTCTCTGTGATGAGGGCTCCCCCTCCCTGCCAGGTCTCTGGGAGAAGCACTGACCACTGCCTTCACTAACAATTTTTTCTTGTTCCCCAGAGATGCCTTAATGAGCCCCTTGGACATGGCCAAAGGCAATCTTATTCCCTGGGCCAGTGAGGTGAAAAGCCGAAGCTTTACCTACCAGGCAAGCAATAATTAATAAGGTGTCTTTGATTCATCTCAATTCATTAACAAAGTTGCAAGTTTGACGGCCTCAAGGAACAGTGTTTGTCGTTTCATTTACAAGTATTGAATGAAACACACATGCCAAGGTATGTAAAAAAATTAACTTACAACAACAACAACAAAAATGAATGTAGAATACTAATTGGGAGAAAACGACTGACAGATACTGCAAAAGATTGATTTTAGGAAAAACGGAGAAATCTGTTTTTTGTTTATTTTAAAGACAGGAAATGAATACTGATTAGCGATGTATAGGCAGTTGCATTGGGCGGCATTTGGTAATGTTTTCACTGGATATTTGATTTGTCTAAGTTTTTCCCAGATTTTAAATCAGATGCCAGTTATCAGAGTTAGTTTTTCATCTAATAGTTGGATTTTCCTGGCTCTTCAGTCATAAGCATTTGCCATGCCTCCCAATGGAAAAGTAATTCAAACCTAAATGTCACCTGGCCACAGCAAGAAATGCTTAGTTTCTGTAGGCAAAATAGGGCTGAGATGATGTGGTCAAATTTTCTGTTGGCCTATTTTTTTCTAAGAAACTGTTGTCAACTTAAGAAATATTACCCAATTGGGTTTGAAGGAATATTGAAATACTACCATTTTATTTCTTAAATGTGTTATCTGGATAATTTATACATATTCCCTCTAATCTGGAATGAAAGGAAAACCAAAACAAAACAAAACAAAATTATATTCTAAATAAACAATATTCGTTTAAAAAGAAACCACTCAGGGACAGAGATGGCATATTGATCATTCTAGGTGCATGGAGCTGATGCGTAGAATAGCCATCCCTTTAGATGGGGGAGGGTGTATCTCATTTGCATTTGCTCTGTTCCAGTCTTGCTTGATTTCTGTCTCCACAATGAATAAGGTAACTGTGGAATGCAGCTTGGAGCTGGCATAAAGGTGATGGCAGAGTCAAGCTGACTCCCTAATCAGTTTTTCTGGGACTACTGCATGATAGATAGCCTCTGTGAAGAAATTTAGATAATATATACAGCATCTTCTGGAACTGTCTACCACGTATAAGGGCTGGAGTCAAACTATTCTGATCCTACTGGGGAATTTTGGAAATACTGTAGTGAGGTTGCAGTGACATCTAAAGGCAGAGTCTTCAACGTGTGCTGCACGTCTGAACAGCTTGCTACTTTCTACAGATGTCTCCAAATATAGCTTCTGACAAATTCCTCCTAAAATCTGCACAAAGCAGTTTTACCTCAGACCTTCCCTTTTCTCAGTCTACTGTCTTTAGGGAGGGAATTTTCTTGCCGTCTGAGAAAGTCTCTCCTGTGTTCCATAGGCCGTCACTGCTATCATTGTTGTAATGTTCTCTTTGTCTCTGCACCTAACATCCTTAAAAACACTTTCACCATGTGTCTTGAGGCAAAACCAAGCTTAAGTACATAAACCCATCTCGAGTAAGAGCGTTCACTACCATAGGGCCAAGATCCAGCCAAATGTACTTGCCTCTACATAATCTTCCTCTTCTACTTTCCTGGATCTGAACAGGATGGCCCAGAGGTTATATGAGTTTCTGCTGATGGGTACACACTGGCCAAGCCAAATACTGCTCTTGTGAATTGCATAGGACTGCCTTGCCAATCTGAATAAGGAAATAATTCATTTTTAATGTTGAGTGCTCACATTTAAAGTGTACTTTTTTTTTTTTTTGCTTTAAATAAAATGACATTTTTCTTGGCCATTTCGGTAGACTTCTTTCCTACCCTCCATCACTAATGATGGGGGCTTTACCTTTAGCATCCTCCAAAGGGAGCCACCTTCCCACCACCACCTCCCTAGGCATCCTGGTCATAGATATTTCAGCGAGCTCCTCTCTCATTTTGAATGTGTCCCTAAGTCAGTGAATCTAAAATACTGCATGTTTTGATTAGTCTTTATTATCCTTAAACAATCAGATGCATCGCATTGGTAAATGTGAGCTAGGGCAAGAAAATCAGACTGTACACACAAGGCAACAGGGTGTTTTGCAGGCAGGTGATTCCCAGCAATGTGAGAACCTAAATGTGTTTTCTTAGCTCCCCATTGCAGGAATGAGAGTTTTTCTTTTCTTTTCTTCCCTTTTTAATGGCCCCTATGAAAGACCTATAAGGTTGAGTTGAATAGTTGGAAGATAATAACTCTAGTGGTAAAGGTCCATGCATTCGTCTGCCACCCTGCCCCTGGCAGTAATCCTCGCTTTGGGGATCTAAAATTTCCTAAAGATGTATTAGTGTCGTATACACATGTGCTCTTGTATGCTCATAATCCTTTTCACTAGTTTCTTAACTGCATGCTTTGTATTTAAATTTTCCTTCTGACCAAGTAAATCCCTTTGGATGAAGTGACAGCATCTTTTCAGCACCCATAGCTGGTGACAGCTGGTGGAGAGACTTTGAAAGACGGTAAAGTGTTCCTTACTAGCTTTCTTCAAGACCAGTGCCAGCCACCAGCTGAGCGGTTTGTTAGTTCTCCCTTCAGGCACCAGTCAGTTGAAGAGGTTCACAGTAAATGCTAAAGAAGAATAATAGATATTAATATAAAAGACAATATCTGTGCTTCTGGCTTACTCATGGCTTTAATTAGGTACTTATTTATTATATGTGAACATGGAACCTTTTCATTAATTCTGGTGTAACCCTTTATTAATACTGTACAAAGTATATTTTGGCATCTAAAATGCAGTGAAAACGCAGCTTTGAAAGCAGTAATTGCTGATAACCTTTGAAAGAACGGCTCATGGAGCCAGATGTGTGCTGTCTCCCCTTCTTCGGAGAAGTTTCCTTGTGAATATCTAACTTGTATGACATTTTGTTGTTTTAAGTGAAAATTGAAAGATGTCCTTTCGGGGGGTGGGGGTGGGGAGTCGTTTCTCTCTGGCAAGTTGCCATTATTAGATTAAGTAATGAGGTAATGAGAAAGGTTTGAAAGTAAGAAATTAGACTTTAAATTGATGTGGATATTAGCTGTAGGTTGGCCCTCATGTGGAATTATTTAGTTTCAGATAGTTACCTAACCAAATGCCATTTTTATATTTGCTGAAAAAGCAAAATAAAATAATACTTTCAAGAGAACAAAAGATACTAACATTTGCGAGCAATGTTTTGTGGCAGTTAGATTTTTCTTTATAAAGTTAGATCCCTAAATACAAAATCATTCACTCACATATAGAACAAAAATAGCATGCAAATTAATATTCTACTTCTAAGGATATCCGGTTATAGATTTGCGTTTACATAACTCCCATTTTATTTCTTTACCAGTTTTACCTACTCCTTCCTTAATTGTTTTAAGAATGAAAAGAGATTAAAAGATTATTTCATCTTTCATGTCTGTCTACATATAAATACTTTTTGAAATTGGGCATTGAGAGAAAAGGAGGATGGCTTTTGAGATATACCAGGACCCTATGGAAACTTGACAGAGCTTAAGCCATATCATTTCTGCCTGAGACAAATAATTTGACAATGCAAAGTAATAAGAATGTTCACCATTAATATTATGGATTGGCATTTAAAAAATTAATCAGAAAAACTTTCATATATATATGTATTTTTATACACACATTTATATATACATGTATGTGTGTGTATACATAATTTCCCTTTTGCATATCTGACATTTTTTTTAATTAACAGAACTTTACTATTAAATGAATCTGACATTCTGAGAATATTTTAAGAAATTAGAATACTATATTTTATGCTATGATTCAGATTTTACAAAATCTGTTACACTTGAAAATTTATTAAGTTAAAGAGGAGAAAATTAATTCAAAGAAAAGGGAAAAAGTCATGTTACTCTACCATATATTTTGAGGTTGTTAACAGTGTATTAGTAGAAAAATGATTCTGTATCTTTTACTAAAAGAGAATAACACAATTTGGCGTTAAAATCTGCATTTTCACGTTTGTCATTGTGCATTTAACATGCCATTTTCTTACATCTGTACCTCTGAGTGGAGAGATAGGATGCTGCACAGAGTGGAAGCAAAGAGAATTGGAGACTTTTACAATTATAAAAATGTTACTGCTAATCCCCCAAAGTAGATACTCTGCAAATATCAAATGATGTCTTTTCCTGGAATATAAAAAAAAATTACTAAATTCAGTAAACCTAGTATGTTACAAGGATATCAAATAAGTCGTTGAAAGGACATTCTCTTATAATCAATCAATTAAAAGCAAGCAATCTGTTAATAATAAAATTGAAATCTGAGTTTGTTGCATTGTTGCTTGACCCAAAAATGAACATGGACTTTCAAATATTCAAGTATTTCACCATCATTTGTGTGTGTGTGCTGCTGAATTATTAATATGGAGCTTATGCTGCTCTAACCAGCTACTCTTGAATCTCTATTAGTAAGCCACAATTTGATGTGTCATAATGAAGAGTGAAGGAGATGTCTAATAAACCTATAATCTATCCGTCGGTGAGCACACATTGATATCTGTTTCTTGATCTACATCTTTTTGCACTGGGTAAATTATTTAAAATGTGCTTTGCGTTTTTACGTAAGAAATTGCTTGGTTTTTTTTTTATTTTATTTTTGCTTTGGTGGTTGTTGGGGCATACATGCATGTGTGCGTGTGTGTTTTAATGGGTAGTTTTGTGTGCTATAATTTTTTGGTGCCTCTTAACATCACATATTCAAATGCAAATATGCACACGTATATGTACCACATACCTGTATATGTGGTGTCTGTTTACATTTTCTGTCGTGTAGTTATCAAGCACACAACGCAGACTTAAAGGATGTCAAAACTGACAGCCCAGCATGATGGATGATGCTGTGCTAGACTGATTCTTACCAGGTGTGGTATGATGGGAATTCAAATGCTATTCAGAGCTCTTATTTGTGTTAGCAAAGTTTTGCTTTCCTTTGAGATTTTTTTTTGGGGGGGAGGGGGAGGGGGAGGAAAAGAAGACTTCTGAACTCATAATCTTAAACCATTTTGTAAGAAGTTTTGATTCGTTAAAGCAAAAATCTATGGAGTTTTCTTCCAATATGTATATCTGACGTATGTTATTCATTTTTATATCATTTACTCTTCAGCACACATTTAAGTAGTCTCTGGTTATCAGGATATATATTTTCAAAGATTTCAAATTAGTGATCCTGTTGTCACTATTCTTTTGGATATACAAATGTCCCCAGTGACCCCCTTAACTGGGCAGACGTGATTGCTACCTGTCTGAGTCCATGAAAACACCAAGCCAAAATTTTAATAAAAATTTTATTTAGATATTTTGAGCCTGCTACAAGTTTGAGAAGTGACTGAAACAGTCTCTGGTCTCTTTGCAGACAATGCCTGATCTCTAAATTAAATCTGATACTTGATTGGCCCCTACTGCATGGCTATCTTGAATTGTTCCTCCAGAGTACATGTCTGAACCCGAGACATTCCTGGACATAAACGAGGTAAGCTGCTATCAAAATGAAGGTTGTTCATTTTCCATAACTAAATTCAAATGCCTTTTGATAAAAAAGAATGTTCCTTTCTTTTTGACCTTTTGAATTGGGAATGAGAGTGCTTAATAGGTAAATTTATGCTCTAAATAGGTAAATTTATGCTGCGTAATTCCACAAAACTGGACGACCTACCTCAGGATGCTGTCAAATATAACCTGTCATCAACAGAGGGGAACTGGCAATGTAAGTCCTTGGTGGACCTGCGGGATAGGCTCTTAACTTCTCCCCTTTTCTTGTTCATTTTTCCAAAGAACACTGATTTAACTCAGCCTTTGGGTGTAGATGGTCTCAAAAGGCTGTCCCATGATCTCTGGTACACTGCGTTCCTCACCAAATTCCCATAGAACAGTAGGAAACAAAACAACTACCCAAATGCTACAGTCTTTACCACTTTGATCTGTCTTTAAGGATACAGAGTGAATATACAAATAAGTGAGGAGGCAATTCATTCTAACTGCAATGGATTGGAGCCATTTGTGAAGGGTGACTGAAGACATTCAACCATCTTTATTCGACAGGCGATATAATTATTTCCTAGACACTGTTCTATCCTGAAGGTCAGGTGTTGAGATTTCCAGCAACTGTAGCCGGACAGCGCTCATTAATGCAGACAAAATACTGTTGCCTCTTCAATTTTTTCTGCTACGTGATATCCACTCAGAGGATTTAAGTATGACCAATGGGAATTACCTGGCAACCCTCTAAATTTCTCATTAAATGTTTTCATTATTATTTATCTTAACTTTTACCTAATTATTCCTTGTTTCAAAAGTGCTACCTGTTTGACACATAACCACCAAATACCACAACCATGCCCCATCCTTATTCTCATAACTCTATGTACCCATTTCCTATACAATTCTGTTTCTTTTGCCTTCTAGGCAGTACTTCCATTTCATCCTTTCATGCCTCTCTGCCCCCAAGAACGTGAGACTAACCATTAAGGCCTATTTTTCCTAATTTTGGCTTTATCCAGTTAAGTGAGGAACTCAAAGCCAGACTGCCAGCCCATTCCAGGGACATGGGAAGTTGCCAAATGCCCTATAACAGACAATGGAAGTGCGGAAGAAGAGACAGGCAATGATTTCTAAGTGCATACAATGATGAAATGCCTTCGTTCTTCCTTGCAGTTCCCAGATCCTCTCTAGCAACCTGCCTCTTCTCAGGCTTAACACTATGTCTCCATTCCTACTATTGCAAACTAGTTTTTCTTATTATTTTTACGTTAGTATAGGGGCAACAAGGTTCTGAGCAGTGGTTGAAGAGATAGCAGGTATGATTATACAGATATACAGAGTGCAGTTCCCAACCAGGGCAGTAGTTTCAGAATGTAAGGTGAAATGGCCCAACTTATTCAGGGAAAAGCATTGGGGACTAAATACAAAGTCACCCATGTGTTTGGTAGAGAAAGTTCTTACTAAGAAAAAACAAAGCGGAAACCGAACAGGGCATGTATATAAGATAAAGGTTCATAGACAAAGACAAAATGCTACACACTTTCAGCAAAGAGTAAAAATAAAGTCTACGATATAGTGTCCAAACGAGACACATTAGAAGTGCAGAACTGCTGGTAATGAGTATGCTGGAACAAGTGTGCACGGGGACCACCCAATACACCAGTATATTTTTTCACCCCTACTGTACATCTCATTCCATAAATATCCCATGACAACCTACAATATGCTGAATATGTGGTGTAGAGGTTGGGGGTTCGGTCCTAAGTGACAGGCGTCTGTGTGGAACTTGCTAGAAATCGACCCTCCAGTGGGCCAAGAAAAACCTTTCACAGGGAAGTGTGTCATTGGAGGCATTCCTCTACAAACCATCTGAAGAAAGTGCCCCAGCACCTGCTAGCCATCGGGAGTTCCGGGCTGCCATATCCTGCAGAGACCCTGTGCGGGCGATGCTGTGTGTCCTGCAGGAGCCCAGTCTGGGGAAGCTGTGGGCACTGCAGGAGCCTGCTGATGAGGACACTGGAATCAGGAGTCATAAACCCTTCCTCTTGCAATGTCTTCCTAGCGCCCTCTACTGAAGAAATGTACCATTACGTTAACTGACCAAGAAACAAATATTGAAAGGGCCCAGAGCCATTTTCATAGGTCAGGCAACTGAGGGAAACTTTAGAGTTGAGAGCAAGCAATGCGTTTCTAACTGGCCAACACAGTTAAAGCACGTCACCCAGAGGGCCACTCCTCAGGGGCATCTCCTTAGGGTGTTTTGGTTTTAGGTGTTTACATGTAATGAGATGCTAATACTTGCCATTCTAGATGTATCAACTTTGAGCTTTACCTATCAATACCTTACTATGACAAAACAAGAAATGTGGCCAGTATTGCCTTCTTCACATACCAATGTTTCTTAGTTATGGCTGTAGTGACTTATAAACCTTTAAAGGATATACTTAAACCTTCTTTCTATGCATTATTTAAGACAGTGTTTTCTGACCCCTCACTGTCTAACAAACATCAGTGCCTCCATACTTCCTTGCAGTTCCCAGTTCCTCTCTAGCATACCTACCTCTTCTCAGGCTTAATGCTACATTTCCATTCCTACTATTACAAATCAGTTTTCCCTATTGTTTTTATAGTTAAGTCTTCTGTACTTTGGTAGTCATTTCTGAAAATCGAATTCTAATAATCTTTATTTTTAATGTTATGATTATATGTGTTAAATTTTGGAGTATTTATGGAAGTCAGTGACACAAATGTAAACATTAAGAGCAAATAAGTAAATGTTAAATGAGAAACGTGCTATTCCTATGATCATGTAATCAATAAAACTTGGAGACTTTAGAAACCTCAGAATTATGGGGAATGATACAGTTGAGATGTTTCAAATATATACATTTTTTAAATCTAATTCTACAGCAGTAATTTTAAACATAATGCTATGCAGTGAAGTATTACTTTTATTGTTTCTAATATATTTTAGATTAAAATTACAGTCAATTGTCAGATGTTATTCATAGAAAAGTAATCTATGTTCATAGCATTAAATCATACAGAGAGATGCTCATATGCTTCCATTTGTGTACTTCCTCATCAGTGTCCTTTGCTTACAAAAATATAATCATGATTTTAGTTTACTTTTTTAAAAAAAGAAATTGTGCTACACATATTATTTTTTAAATATTATTTTATTTTGAAATTACTTTTTGTTAGATGAGTTGCAAAGATATCACAGAAAGGTCTTTTATGCCTTTTACCCAAGTTCTCTAATGCTAAACTCTTACATGCCTGTGGAGTATTTATGAAAACAAATCATTACATTTTCCATAGTTTTTCCCACTTATGCCTTTCTTTTGTTCTAGGACCCAATCTGAGGTATCATATTGTGTTTACCTTCTTTAGTATCCACCAAGCTGTAACAGGTTTTCTTGTTTCCTTGTCTTACTTGACTTTGGCATTTTTAAACAATATTGGTTAGTTATTTGGTAGAATAACTTGCAGTTTGAACTTGTTCGATGTTTTCTCACATTTATATGAATTTATGAATTTTGGGGGTGGGGGTGTCATAGAGGTGAAGTGCCCTATTCTGCACATGATATACAAGAATATTAAATGTAATCAATATATTACCATTAACTTCGATAACTTGGTTAAGGTGTGGTCTGCCAGATTTCTCCACTATAGTTACTGGTTTTATCTTTTCACACTTAATTTATTAACAGTCACTGAGTCTAACCAACACTCAAGAAATGGGAAATTAATTCCCAACTCCTTAAGGGAAGAATTTCAAAGAATCTGTGGATACATGTTATTAGCACCGTAGAATTAATACATATTTGATGGTGATATTTTAAAGCTGTATAAATACCCTGTTTCTTCTTAAAATTTTGTCAGTGAGTAAGTCTGTAATTATAGTCACTGTTGCCTCCTAAAGAAAATTTTCTATTCTCCCCATTCCTGGATTCCTCTAACATCTCGAAAGATTTTATTTTTAATTTGCATACAGGAAAAAAATTTAAGGTGTACAATTCTACAAAGTAGAGTCATGTATCTACCATGCAGTACAACATAGCACAGAATCATCACTGCAAAAGTTCCACTGTGTAGCATCTTAGTAGTCAGCCCCTCTTTTATCTTTAATTCCTGAGTACCATGAATATGTTCATAATCTCTACAGTTTGCCCTTTCCAGAATATACTATAAATGTGACTATAAAATATGTATCCTTTGTCTCTGGATTCTTTACTTAACAAAATGAATTTAATATTTATCCATGCAGTTGTATAAAACAAAACTTTGTTTCCCATATTGCTGAGTAGTCTTTTGTCATATAGGTGAGCTATTGTCTGTTTATCCATTCACCTGTTAAAAAACATCAGGTTGTTTCTAGTTTTTGGTTATCATTAACAAGCTGCTATAAATAGCCATGTGCAAATTCTTGTGTAAATGTAAATTTTAATTCATTTGAATTAATAAGTAAAAGTAAGAGCCAGGACCTATAGAGAGTGATATTTAACTTTATGAGGAAAATGACAAACTATTTTTCTAAGTGCCATGTTGCATTCTCTCTAACAATGAATAAGAATTTCTCTGCCTTCCATTGTTGATATTGTTGGGTTATTATTGCTGCTGTAGTTGTTGCGTTTTGTTTTGCCATTCTATTGAGTCCAAAATTTAGTTTTAATTTCCACTACCCAGTGACTAATGATGTTGAACATCTTTTCATATGCTTATTTCTATCCATTTATCTTCGGTGAAATGTTTGTTCAGAACTTTTTTCTTTATTTTCTGTTGCATTCTTAGTGTTTGTCTTAAAGATTTCTTAATATAGTCTGAGGACAAATTTATTATCCATTATGTGATTTGTGAATATTTTCTCATAGTCTGTGAGTCATCTTTTCATTCTCTTACATTCATGTTTCACAGAATTAAAGCTTCTAATTTTGATAAATCCTGATTTATCAAGATTTTCCCCTTTTATGATTTGTGCTTTTTGTGTCATATTCAACAAATCATTACGTAACCCCAAACAACACAGATTTTCTCCGATATTATCTTTTAGAAACTCTTTAGCTTTATTTTTATGCTTAAGTCTATGATCCGTTACGAATTAATTTTTGTATAATGTGTAAGGTATAGTTTGAGGTTCACTTCTTTACATATGTGTCCTCACTTGTTTCAGTACTGTTTGTTAGAAAGATCACCATTTCTCCATTGGATTATCTTTGAACTTTGTCAAAAACAATTGATTTTATTGATGTGGGTCTAATTCTGAGTTCTCTATCTATTTTTCCCATGTTCTTCAGTTCCCACCTCTGGCATATGGATGTTGCTGTTTCCACTTAAGAACTGGATATCTGAAGGTGAGGAATCTCCTCCCGCACCGAGTTATGGTCGGTGGCTCCATTTGGAGCACGAACCCAGGACCTTCTGCATGTAAAGCAGATGTGCTAAACACTACAGGATTGGGTGACCCCTGAGGTCTCTTTTCTGTTTCACTGATGTGTGTCTATCTTTTTACCAATAATGTACTGTAATGATTACTATATCTTTGTACTACATCTTAAAATTAGTCGTTTGAGTCCTCCAATTTTGTTTTTTTCCAGAATTGCTTTAAATATTACAAATCCTTTGAATATCCAAATAATGTCAAAATAAATATTATTTTAGTTTTTCAGAGAGAGTGCATGAAAAGTATAAATCAAATTGGAATAAATTGATAACTTAATTATTTTGAGTCTTCCAGTCTATGACCATGGTATATTTCACCATTAATTGAGTTTTCTTTTATTTCTTTCAATATTTCATAGTTATTAACAAAATGACCATTTGTGTGTTTTGTGAGTTTCTACCTATTTCACTATTTTTGGTGCAATTGTAATTGGTATTTTTCTTTTTTGTGTTTCAAATTCCAATTGTTCATTGTTTATTTCTTTTATTCAAATTTGTATACATTTTTTTCTAATTACACTAGCTATATTCCAGTATGCTATTGACTAGAAGGGGTGAAAACATATATGCTTCCTTAGCAGTAGCATTCAGTCTCTTATTTTTTAGTAAAATGTTAGCTGCAAGTTCTGAAAGATGCCCTTTATGAGGTTAATAACTTTCTTTCTATTCTTAGTTTTCTGAGAGTTATTTTTATTATTATAAATGTATGTTTAATTATATTAAATAAATTTTCTGCTTCTATGATCAATACATGTTTGATATCTGCTTCATATGATTGTATGGCTTTTCTTATGTTTTCACTATTAATATGATAAATGTACTGATTTTCAAATGCCAAAGGAGACTTTTATTCTTGAGACAAATTCAATTTGTTGTTTATTATAAGTTTAATTTGCAAATAATTTTAGAAAATTTCTGCATCTCCAAGATATTTTGGTCTGCAATTTGGTTTTCTTGTGATGTTCTTGGGTTCAGGATAATTTGGAAAGCGTACCCTTCTATTCTATTTTCTAAAAAGTGTGGAGAATTGAGACCAATTTTTTTCTTGTTTAATATAATCCACCTATAAAATCACCTGGTTTTCATTTTGAGCAGATTTTCAATTGCTAATTCAAATCCCTCAAAAATATAGAATTATTTAATTTTTCTATTTCTTCTTGAGTAAGTTTTGATAATTTGTGTCTTTTAGGGAACTGGTTTATTTCACCCAGGTTGTTGAATTTATTGGCTCAGAGGTATTCACAATATTCACTTTTTTATTCTTTTACTATCTGTAGAATCTCCCAGTCTTCTTTGAGTGGTCTGTGTGTTGAGACATGCCTTCAGTGCTTCTGCAGGTGGTTTACAGCTCTGTGAGATATAGCCTGCTAGCACAGAACCTCACAATTAGCCATAGGTGAGAGATTACAACCTTCTCAGGTCTTTCCTGAGCTCATTCACAGTCGTATACACACGTGCTCATCGTCTTCTAAATTCCTCGGAATATGTTGTAGCTTTTAAAAGTCCTCTATGAGCCTATGGTCATGCTACCTTGAACAAGTCTGATCCTGTCTGATGTTGGCTTCTATACAGGGTTGGGCCTGGTTAGTACTTGGATGGGAGACTACCTAGAAAGACCAGGTACTGTAGGAGTAAAAATAAATAAATAACAAATAAAAATAAAAAGTAAAAGTTCTCTTTGGACAACCTTTCTTTTTAAGTTTTTTGTCACCCAAATACTTTCTTTTTGTCATTTTCAACTTCTAAAGACTCTCTCAATTCTTAGATTTATGACTCCTTCTTTCATCTTCAAAGCCATTAAAGTGGCATCTTCAAATCTCCGTCTCTCTCCCTTTTTATCTCTCCCCACTGCTTCTGTCATCACATCTCTTTCTGTATGTCTTTGACTCGCCTGCCTTTATCAGTATTCCAGCAATTATACTAGGCTCAACTAAGTAGCATACTTATCTCAAGATCTGTAACTTGATTACATCAGCAAAGTCCCTTTTGACATGTAAAGTGAGCTATTCACCTGTTCTGGGACATTAAAATTTAGGACATAAACATCTTTAGTGGGCAGTGCATTGTTCTGTCAGATGGATTTTTATTTTAATTCTATTATAATCTAAGGACATACTTTGTGGGATTTTTATTTTTTTAATTCTCTAATGTGTGTTTTATTATTCAAGTTATGTCTTATTCTTGGTGAATTTTCCATTGCTCTTGAGAAAAATTTGTTTCCTCTGTTGCTGAAAGAAGAGTTCAATAAATATCAGTGTGGTCAAGTTGGTTGATAATGCTTATCTGGTCATTTATATCCTTATTGCTTTGCTATCTATTCATTCTCTCAATTACTGAAAGACAGACATTATATGATCTCTCTCATATATGGAATCTAAAACAAAACAAGCAAAACAAAATCAGTCTCATAGATAGGACAAATTGGTGGTCATCAGAGGTGAGATGTGCTGGAAGGGTTAAATGGATTGAAGGGGGTCAAAGGTATAAACTTCTAGTTATAAAATAAATAAGTCATTGGAGTGTATTGAAGAGCATAGTGACTATGATTAATAATACTGGATTACATACTGAAAGTTGCCCAGATGGCAAATCTTAAATGTCCTCATCATGAGAAAAAGAAATGTGTAACTATGTATGAGAATGAGTGTTATCTAGATTTATCGTGGTGACCATTTTGCAATACATACAATTATTGAATCATTGTATATTGAATCATTATGTTGTACACCTGAAACTAATATGAAGTAATATGTGAATTATAGCTCAATAAGAAAAATAATAAAAGTATTAAATTAGTTGGTTTAAGATGATGGGATAATCAAGGACTTCATCCAATCTTCATTTTGGTTCTTATACTTACATATTTCACCTAACTATGAATGAATACAGTGTGTATTCCAAGTCAATCTGTTGGAATTGCTATGTGGTATTCGTAGGGCAACTTCAATGTTTCGTAATATTCCATAAAACTGTTTTACTTTAGTCTACTTCATATGTCCTTATTATTCTGCATAGTTTTACATAATTTTATAATTTTTAACACTACATTTAATTGTGGAGGAAAAAAACACTACTGTATGAAATGCTTTCTTTATTTTAAAAAAATATTTTCTGAAAATACATTTCTCAAAACAAAAATGATTATTGATCAGTTTGAAATAAAATCTACCACTTTGCCTACTAGTTTGTATTTGTTTCATTTGTTCTTTGTATTATTTTCTCTCCTCATTTCTCTTCTTTCTCTTGGTTTTAACTGAACATTATTTGACAATCTATTTTATCTAGTCTATTGACTTATTATTTATATGCCTTATAAAATGTTTTAGTAGTTGCCCTAGTCATTGCTCTAGTCATTGTTACACAGTCTGGGTCTATCTTCAAGTAATATTGTTTCACGTATAGTGTATGGACTTTATTATGGAATATTTTCAATTCTCTTCCATCCTTTGTGTCATTATTGTCATAAATTTTACTTTTTCACCTTTCAAAAACAAATAATACATTGTTACTATTTTTGCTTTAAATATTAATTGACCTTGTAATTAAAAATATGAAAAAATAAATTTAAGGTTATTTCATTATTTTTCCAATGTCCTTCATTCCTTTTTGTGAATTCAACTTTCTGACCTATACCATATTCTTTTTGCCTACAGATACTATTCTAACATTCATGTTGAATAGTTCTAAAATTAATTGATTCAGTGCTTATCTGAGAAAATCTTTCTATTTTTCATTATTTTTAAGATATGTTTTTGCTGAGTATTGAATTGTTGATTGACAATTAGTTTTCGGGGTTTTTTGGTTTTGTTTTTTTTCCACAGCACATGGCCACTTTGCTTGCATGGATTATGACAAGAAATTTGTTGTACTTATTGTACATGTTACTCTCAAGATAATGCATTATATTTATCTGGCTTCCTTAAAAATATTCATCTTTTGATGTATTTATTGAATATGATATATCTATAATTTGGGGGTCTAAATTTCCAACAGAGGAATAGTGTTGAGGTAAATGAGGTTCTTTGGCAATGATGATGATACTCAAGAAATACTGCAACTTTTTGCCTGCATTCTCAGTTGCACTGAGAAGTCATGTGACTAATTCTGGCCAGTGAGCTATGAGCAGAAGGGTCATGTGTCACTAGCAGAGAAAAGTATAAACTGACAATGGACTTTCCTGCTGCAAAAACTAAAGAGGCTTCATTTTCAACATAATGAACCTAGAAGATAATGTAAAATCTCTCAGCTTTCACCTCTGAATGACTACCTCTACTTACATCAGATCAGCAGTATAGGTGAAAAAACTGTTTTGGTAGTTGAGGAACTGAGATTTATGGGTTGATTTTTAACTTTAGTATGTCTTAACCTATCTTGATAAACAAGAATACCATGAGCAACTTTATTCAAAAAAAGAAACGTGTAATATTAGAGCTTTACCTTTGACAGTAAAGACCAATAGGCACACAATTTACTAGTAGAGTAAAATAGTAAGTTTCAAAAAGCAAAGCAAACAAGAAGCATTAGAAAGTGTTAAGAAATGAATTTTAACCCAATTGGAGAATCAAGGACACTTTCACAGAGGAGTTAGCACCTGAGTTAAATTTCAAAACTTAAAATCCTGTGTCATTTTATACTTAAGATGTCAGGAGCCCAGAATTGTCATGATCACTTAATTAATGACAACATAAAGGCCAAACTTCAGGTCTCCTCACACACTGCCTCTGAAGTAGCACTTTTTTGTTATGATAAGTTATCTATTCGTTAAATAGTTTTGATCAAACAGAAAACAGAATTGAATGTTTGCAATTTTTAAAGATGACAAAAATGGGAGGAAAGAGCTGTTTGAAGAAACTCCTTAATGAATGTAGAAAACTGTCCTCCTCTTGACTTCAGATGATTTTCTCAGAATCTTTTAGATATTTAGATATTTAGACAGGATCTTTTAGATACTCTGACAGCATACCTCTACCTCATCACTGAAGTATCAAAGAAAATAAGTGAATAGATATATTTAAAAAGGATGTAAATATATGTGAGACCCTCATCAGGAAATTTAGATAATCATTTTTTTTAAAAAGCCTTTCTTTCACATCAGTCATTTATTATTTCCTTTCCAAATTGTCTAAAAAGCCCAGTGTATAGGCTCTATATTCGGCTTTAATAAATGAGCTCTTATAACTGGATTCTGTCCACAAAACTGCTCCAGTAATTCTCTCTCTCCTATATAATTGTTATTTTTTGTCAATTATCTTGTTAAAAATGTTGTTTACTTGCTCAACAAAAGAGACTATTATGTGAATAAAAGAAATTAGCAGAAGCTTTTGGTATTTACCTGTGTCAGTACAAAATTTCCCCTGTTAACATTCCTGGAAATGTTTGTATGTGTTTTTATAATATCTCAAAATACTTAAATGGCCTTTTTAAAAAAGTTTTAATTATATCACAAAATTTTATATCACATTTTAATGTATATTTATAATATTAATATACAAACTGTCTTATAAATACATATAAAAAACTAATAACCTTACAGACTAAGTAGATTCAGACTTCATGTTCCCAGGACAGAATTGAGAATTTCCTGGAGTCCCAACGAGTTTGTGGATCCAATTTTAAGCATAGCAATCTGAGTGTGTGACCATGATGAAAGGCTCTTCAGGCGATGCCACACACAAAGACTTCCCACAAAAGGAACAAGCATCTGACATTCTGTCCTCTCTCAGTTCGCCAAGACTTATGTCCTAGGTGAAAGGAAGAACATTTACTTTTGCACAGAAATACATAGGCTCACTATGTCATAAGTTCAAAATAGTAAGAGTGACAACAAAGTCTTATGGATTTTAAATATACATAGAGTTAAAATTCATGAAACTAACACAGTGGGAGGAGGGTGACTGAGTTTAAAGAGTTTAAGACCCTTGCTTTGTCTAAAAAATGAAAGAAATAGCAATTTATTAATTGTATTAAATTAAAGAAGAAGTTTAATGTGTCAATGTGGATATTCACTAAAATAATAGTAATGTAATCTATAAAAGGGGGGAAGTTGCATAATACATACCCACTCACATATTCAAAAAAAATAATTAACTACATAGACAATTAAAAATTTTTTAAACAGAAAAAAATAAAAGAAAAATGTAAAAGAAATAAAATGCAATTGTTGCATGCTTCACAGCTTAGTGGTAAATAATACTTCTAAAATAATAAGTATAATTGTTTAATATTAATAACAGAAAATATGTGGAGTGAAATCTACATATTTTACATTAGAAAGTCACTACATATCTGAAAGAAAAAGTTAAGGAAATACAATACAAAAAATAAGTAACAATAACTATATAATAAAAATATAGAGAAAAACATAAGAAGCAGCTAAAATTGTTAAAAATTCATGGCCTCTGAAAATCAGAGTGAAGACAGAAAGGAGAGGGAGCTGATGATTTATTTGAAAGATTTATTTAACTTTGGAGAGGTAAAAAAAATCAAATTAAAGTAAAAAAATATATAGAAAAATCTTTATCTATGAATGCATATGAAAAAAAGCATAGATGGTTAAGTAGTGCAGGCAATTTAAAAATCAGAGGGTAAAAACATTTTTATTAGATCGCTATAAGAAATGTAATGGCTTCTTCACTGGGAATTATTGAGATAATATCAACAGATGACAAAGAAAAAGAATGACTGATTGACTTGAACTTTACCTCTCTCTTTTAAGATTAACCTACCTTTCCTCAAACAAGAAATAGTAGAATAGTTCTTGAACCTTGTAGGAGCCTTGGTTACCAGCCTCTAACAGATCTCGAATTCTGCAATACACTTGATAAAACTCTATCATAATATACTATATGCACAGTTCAGGAAAAGGTGGGCAAAAGTAGTGGAAGGAAGATTTGCCCAAACTATTTCAACTAGATCAACTCTTTATATAGTATCTTCAGTGATAGTTCCTAAAATTTATTTGAAAGATTTCAATGATTGTGAGGAACTGACCATCATTGGGTTATGTCTGAGGTCAGACTCAATTTATGTATGTATGTATGTATGTATGTATGTATGTATGTATGTATGATGTAAGTATTTATTTATTTTAGGCGAGGCGACACTTAATTGACCTCACAGATTTCAAGGACCTTGTCAGCTTACAATCCCTTATTTTTTATTTTTTCACACCTATAGCACCTGGTCTTCATATGTGGTCTCTCATCCAAGTACTAACCAGGCCTGACCCTGCTTAGCTTCTGAGATCAGAAGGGATTGGGCTTATTCAGGGTAACATGACCATAGACTGGACTCAAAATAGTTTGCTACCAGTTTAATACTGAAACATAACCACTCCTTTGGTCTCTAATTGTTTACTACAGCTAATTATTAACAAGCCATATGGCTTACAAAATCTAAAATATTTATTCCTAGCTAACACTTGGGTTATATGATACTTTTAATGAAATTAATATTTTATAGAACAAGTATATTTTTTATAATATATAACACACCCATGATTTAGATTAAGAGGGTGGAAGCTAAAAATATTTTTGACAGCAAATAATAGAAACCCAAATGACAATGGCTTAATTAACTATACAGGAAATTATCCCTTTTGAATAAAATCAGGTCTAAACATAGTAATCTAAGGCTTGGAGGCTGAATACAGATGTCACCCAAGACCCAGGCTTCTTCTAAATTCTTGCTTTGAGTAATATTTTTTATGTTTATACTCATGGTCACAAGATAGCACCTCCAAGGATCACATCTACATTACAAATAGGACAAAAGACAATAGGCTTCCTTCCGGTAAGGGTTTTTCCTTTTTCCTTTGGAGGCAAAGATATTCACAATAACTTTCATTTGTATGTTTTATTTGTCACGGTGGATTATTTATTCAATTATCCAACAATCAATATTGACTGCCCACCAGACTAAGCACAATGAAAGGTACTTAGGGGATAGTAGTGAGTAAACATAAACAAGCTTACCAATTAATGAGATTGCAACCTACAGATGAAAGCAGATGGCTAAATAAATAATTATAATTAAATATAACAGATTTTATGATACTGAGGTTTGGAATATAATGGGAAAACATCAGAGGCCTAAAAAAGTTAATCGAGGTCCAATATAAGCTTTGAAGGATAAATAGGAACAAACATGTACTAGGCAAAGAAAAGCCATATGCTATGTCCCAAAAGTGAGATGAGCCTAGCATTTCTGAAAAATGTCCAAAATCTGTATTATTACCAGAGTGTGAAGTGGGCGTGGGGTGCGAGACCTGTGAAGGGGAGATGTGAGAGTTCATCAGAGGCATCACATGCACAGGACATCCCCTATTAAGGAGGTTACCTAAAACGTGTTTTTCCCATTCCCTGAAGGTCACCTGAAGGGCACTGAGAGGCTCCTATGGCAGAGAAGTCCTTAGAAAGGTCTGTAGAAAGGGACTCTAGGGAAATTGGTGACTGGTGACTCTGGAACAAGACAATGCTGTCTGTCCTGATCAACCGGCTGTTCACTTGAGAGAATAGAGGTGACACATGCAAAGAAAGGGCCTCCTTGAGTTTAGCCTGGGCCATGTGAAGTTTGAGGGAACTATAATCTATATAGATATATGTATATTCAAGTTGGAGAATTAGTATGCAGCCGGACATCAGCTTTGAAAACTGAGTAGTTAGAGAATGAAGGTAGAGTTTGGGGATTCTTCAGGGTCTAGCTAGAAATTAAAGCCACAGGAGTAAATGAAATCTCCCAGGGTTCTTCTGGAATGAGGGAGACCAGGGGCCCAGGATGCATCGCTGATAAACACTGACTTTAAGGCAGAGATCTCAAAAGATTGTCAGTTAGGAGCAAATTGGTGCTTTTTTGGTCTTTAAAAGAAGAATATCTATTTGTGGAGCCACGAAATTTTTATTCATATTAAAGCTTGGGAACCAGTGATTTGATACTTTGCCAAACAGAAAAAAAAAAAGAAAGAAAAGAATAAGATCAGGAAGGAGATTTTAATGAAAAAAATTAAGAAATTTTAGAAAAAACAACAGAGAGTGAAATTGTTTCATAAAGAGATAGTGGTCAATAGTGACAAACGTAATTAAAAGTTTGATTTAAAAAACACTAGTAATTACTATTGTGTCAAAGCCAGACATTTTGTTGGGGTCCTTTGGAAATGCAGTTTCAGAAGTGTCAGGAAATCCAGAGATAGTCTGCCCTGAGTAAAGTGTAAGGGGGGACTAGGAGAGAGGAAGTGGTTGGAGGAAAGTGAGTAGGAAAACATGAAGATACGTTTGATAAACGTGGCTGTGCAATATAAACCAGATACAGATAGGAAAGCAAACGAGCAGGCTTTCTCCATGATAGGAGAGACTTGAATGTTAATGGGAAAAAAATTGAGAGAAAGAAGTTAAGTGTTTTTGATGAAGCCTAATGAAGGATGGGATCCAGAGCTGATGTGGAGAAATTGATTTCAGAGAGTAAGAGTGACAGCCCTTCTATTGTGACAGGAAAGGAGGAAGGTGTGTTGGACTCTGGCATTTGAAGATTCTATGGCAAGATTTTTCACATCTTTCTTCAATCAGATTAGCTTACAATTATTTTGGAGTTTTTCATTCTTTCTCATTGGTTTAGTGGCTTTTTTGGTGTATGTAATATTTAAACTTTGGTATTCAAGATTTAAGTTGGACGGTTTTTTATGTTCAGAATAAAAGTGGAAAACATTTGTCATTGTGTTTATTAATCTCTGTGAAATTTTATCCTATTTCATTTGTTCTAGTCTATTAGTGCAGCTGATTCAAATGGGGTAGATTCTTTTTGAAAGTGAACAACTCAATATATTTACAGTAAGCAAGCACAGCCATGTACCCAGCCCCCAAAGTGAGAACCAAAATTATTACCAGAATCCCAGATACTCCCCTCAAAGGTAGTGGGACCCCCAAGTCACTAAGCTCCAAGGATAATCATTGTCCTGATTTCTAACACCATAGATTAATATCACCTGCTTTAAAACTTTCAAAAACGGAATGCACTATCATACACATTATTTTGTGTCTGGCTTTTTCCACTCAATACTAGTTTATGAGATTTCATCTATTTGTCTATCTGTACTTATAGCTCCTTCACTCTCTTTGTGGTATGGTGTGCCACTGTATGAGAAGCCAACCCACAATTTGTCTTTTCTACTGCAAATTGACGTTTGGTTTGTTTCCAGTTTACAGCTTAAATATAACTGAACTAATTTCTCTTTCCTGCAACTCAACCTGAGTTTCTTCCTTTACTGAGAATTGTTCAGCTGTGTTTCTTTTTAGTCCAGTAAAGGAAAGTTGCAACTGTGTCCAGTCCTTGTTCATTGTTACTCTAAAATAAACAACTACTTGATTAAAATTTTAGTTCGAATACATTGCTAATTGCTTTTTTGTATGTTTTTTATTTTTATTTTTTGAAGTTTATGGGGGTCATATTAGTTAATAATATTATATAAGTTTCAGGTGTAAAGTTATATAACACATTATCTGTATATTGCTTATGTGCTTACCACCACCCAAAGTCTAATCTCCTTCTATCACCAGAAGCTTGACCTCCTTGACCCTCTTTATCCTCTCCACAACCCCTTTCTCTCTGGTAACCACCCTTCTGTTATATGTGTCTATGAGTCTGTTTGTTCCGTTGCTTCATTTGATGCTTTCTGTTTTATATCTCACATGTGAAATCACATAGTTTTTGACCTTCCCCATCTGACTTACTCCACTCAGTATGATACTCTCAAGGTCCATTCATGTTGTTGCAAATGACAGTATTTTTATCCTTTTTTATGGTTGAGTAATATTCCATTGTATATTTGTACCACATTTTCTTTATCTAGTCATCCATCAGAGGACACTTAGATTTGTTCCATGTCTTAGCAACCACAAATAATGTTGCAATGAATTTAGGGGTACATATACCCTTATAAATAGTTGTCTTCAGTTTTTTCAGGTTGATATCCAGAAGAGGGATTGTTGAGTTGTATTACAGCTCTATTCTTAATTTTTTGAGAAAACTACATACTGTTTTCCAAGATGACTGTACCATGAATTAGACAGTTTTTTTTTTAAATGAACCCAGTAGTTAAAAATTTTTTTCAATGCTGTTGAATAAATTGTGTAGTATAGACATTATTTGTTTTGTCTCTTTGTTTCTGTAAGCCAACTACAAGTCAGAATATTTTTTGCATTACAATATGTTTTTTACTAATTTTTTAAGTATTTGTGATAATCTACTTTGTTTTTTAAAAAAGCACTATCCATTGTCAATCTCTGCCAGAAAATAGTCATTCAATGGACATTTTGAATGAGTCAAGGGACAAATCAACCTCCTACCTTCCAAATCTTCTTCCAAACACATTCCACCTCTTATATTTATAGCTCAGTTTCTCCCTGAGGAGAGGAGGAGCCACATAAACAATTAGCATTCATTGAGCCTCTTTTATTTGCCAGATGCTGTGCTGTCTTATAACTTCAGAGCAATTAATACTGTCTCCAACTCACATTTCACTCATAGTCTATATTTGTAGTTGCAAGTCAAGCTAATACTATTCATAGATGCCTCTGGATGATGCCTTCACCTCTGTCTCTCCTGATATTGCTTTACCTTCTGCCTGATGCTCCCAACCCTGGACACCTAAGGAGCCTCCCATCTGAGCCCCTGATCACAGTCTCTCTTTCCTCCTTTCATCTTTAACATTCCTATTAACATTATCCTCTAAAAAACTCAAAATCATTCACATCGCTGACCTGATTTTTAAAATGTTGATTACTCCTGATTAATTCTAGGATAAAAATCTGAATTCTTTAGCTCATTTGTGCTCACTTTAACCTACACTCACCCAACCTCATTTCTCAACCCTCTCCCACCACACATGCCCTCCACCACTCTGTGCTCTTGCTCTTCCCTAATCCTTCCAGGTCCCTTGTCTTTGCCTCAACTCAAAACGCCCTTTCCACCTCCCTCTTTTTAAATATACCTGCTTATCCTTTAAAATCTAGATCAAATATCATCTTTTTAATGGAACTGCTCTCACATCCCCAAGCACCATTACTTCATACTTCTGTAATGTCATTCATTATAGTACATTCTTATTTGCCTGTTAATTAATCAAGCTGTATGTACCTCAAAACAGGGAGACCTATTCTACCCCAACCCCCAACTGTGTTCCCAGTATCTGCAAAAGTGTCACATTCAAACTTTTATTACTTTGCTGGAGTTGCCATAAAAACATACCACAAACTAAACAATTAAAATTTCTTAACTCACAGCTCTGGAGACTGAGTGTCTGAAATCAAGGTGACAGCAAGGTTGACTTTTCTGAGGTTTGTGAAAGAAAGATCTGTCCCAGGCCTCTTTCAGTGGCTTGCAGATGATAATTTTTTTCCTGTGTTTTTTCATATCATCTCTCCTCTACATGTATCTCTCTGCCCAAATTTCCCATTTTCGTAAGGGCACCAATCATATTGGATTAAGGCCTCAACTTATTCAGTGTGACCTCATCTTAACTGACTGACATGTACAAAAACCCTATTTCCAAATAAGTTGATATTCTGAGGTCTTGGGGGGTTAGGACTTTACCATATGAATTTAGGGGGCACAAATTAGTCCATAACAAATGTACTGAATGGAAGTGTGCTAAATTCCTGAAAGAGCACACAATGAAGGAATAAATGAAGAGTTATATATGTATGTATGTATGTATGTATGTATGTGTATGTATGTATATATATGTATGTATATATCTTTTATATATGTGTGTGTGTATATATGTAATATATATGTAATTTATATATCATAATTTTTTTTGCAATGTACCTTATAATTCTCTTTCCTTCCCAATTTCATCTATTATTTTTTGTTATTGATCTGTGTTATATTGTTATATTTTCCAATCTGCTTTTCATATTGCTGCTACATTATTCTTTTTAGGTGCTATTTAATCAATTCATTTATCTACTTAAAGGTTTACTATGTCTTACTTTCTTGTACTTTACCAAAATCTAAAACTGCCCTAAAACTACCTACTTTTAAGAACAATTATAATCTGAATCTATCTTATTCATTACATTTTAGGCTATATATTGATTTGGCCTACATGAAAAGCTACACTAGGATGGAGGAGTCTTGAGAGAAACCAGGATCTACAAATTAATTTTTAGGTGTCCAAATCTAGAAGTAGACCCCAGGAGTTTCTAGAGACCAGCAGACAGAGCAACATGTCAGAAAATTTTGAAAATGCAAATGCAAATATTGCATCAGGAGGGTAAAAAAAAAAAAGTAACAATGAGTCCCAATGGGTGGGTGGAACCCAGCAATATGAAATCTAAAGACAGGTGACATTATCTAAACTGCAGGTAAGCAGTCTACACAGGAAAGTGTATCAGTGGGTGGAAAAACACAAGTTACCAGGCTAAATTACAGGAGAGGCTCCAGGTTTTCTGAATAAACCATTGGGACCATGATAGCAAACAAATTAGAACTTAAAGCTAGCACAAGAATAGTGATGTGGCAAAGAAATGTTAATGAAAACCTATGCTTGTGTAATCAATGTTCTCTCCCAACCAGAAAAGATAAACAAATAAAAATATAATTTTGTGGCAAATTTTGGAGAGAGACACAGAGGTTTATGGTCTTAAAAATTTGTGACATAGGGTGGCACATTTGTGAGAGGAGGAAGAATGTTTCTTAAGGCATCAATAATCTTTTCTGAAAGAATAAGTATTGTGGACGATGAAGCAGCATAACTGCCTAAGAGAAGTGGACATGGATTTTGAGACAATCTTCCCAGTTCCTTAGATGAGCTATTAACCTTATGACAGCCTTAGCCTCTCCTCTGTAACAAAGGTGACAGAGCCTGAGTGGCATTCTTATTCTTGTCTTCTTCAGTTGTGTTAAGAACCAAATGAAATAACATATGTGAATGTTGCTATGTTGACTAGGTACTTTTCAAAAGCATGTCACTGTGTCCCCATCATGGAGAATAACATAGAGGTGAATAATATAAAGGTAAAAGACAAGTAGTATGGGGACCAGTATTTAAAGTGTTTGCCACTTAAAGGAAAATTCGACCATGCAGAGGTATATTTTTCAGGCTTTCTTCATTAGCTTTTGCAGATTTGGCTTTTGTCCAAGTCGTGCAGCAGCTTTAGACTGAGACTGAGATTAACAAAGGGCGAGTGGTGTTGCAGGAAGATGATGAGCTCAGGGTAGGCACTTTCCTCCAACCCGTCTTGTCTCCATCCTATTTCCCTTGGGTGCCTCTCCCCCACTGCGAGCTCCTCTCCTCCTCTCCCCTGCCAGTGACAGTATGAGATATTGCATCTGACGGAGCACAGCCAAATATTTGATTTGGACGATTACACTGAAGATGCTTCATCACAACTGTGGGTGCCCAGATTACCAACTCCTTGCTCTTGGCTTTCGTACACTCTGTAGTGAGTACAAACTGCATAGAAGAGCTCATTACAACACTGATGGAAAAAATCCCAAATGGCTGATGTGGAGTGTCTTGTTTGGGGAAGAGTTCACTGATGAGGAATAAGCTGAGGAGGCAAGATGCTGTTGTTTTTCCTGTCAAGGCAAATGGTACTAAGAACATGGCAAGCGTTTTTACATCTTTTTTTTTTTTTCTAACTTGGTTTCAGAAATTCTTGGCGATGATAAAGCAATTTCTTTTCTGGGGAGATCACAGAAGAACAGTCACAATGACTCCTACCCTTCTCTCCTTGACATATGACTGTCTCCATTTTAGTTAGCATCTGTGATAAAAATTGCAGAACTGGGAAGAATTCAGTCTTAGCTGTTTCTTGTAGCCCCCACACCAGTCTCAGTTGTTTCTAATATTGTGTTCTTGTTTCGGTGTGATTGAAACACAAATAAAACTATTGTGCCTAATTAGCACAGAGAATGCCTTCTTTAATTGTTTATTCCACAAGGGACATCTTTTTAACTTTATACAGAAACATTGAAGTTCCTAAGGAAGAAAGGAGACTAGAACTTCATATTTCTCCACATCTGCTTATGAAATGAAAAGTGTACAGCATTTGCATTTGAAATGTATGAAAGCAATTTTTTTATTCTGAATTATCCAATATTTCTGTCGTTAGTGTTTTGATAGTAAGAGTGGTAATGGAAAGTCCAGGAGGTTCACTGAAATGCAAGATTGGTGATGCCTTGATCGTTACACACATATATACACATATTGCACACTCACGTATGTTAATTTTATCAGAATGTAAATAAATGTGCATTCATTCCTGTAAAGTTATGATGAGGTCCACATTCTATGTCTATGGCTGTTTTTTTTTTTACTGTACTCAAATATCCCCATATGTACAAACACAAGCCACTTTCCAACTTGTATGCATACCTAAATTGAAGTCTTTAGAATGATTTAGAAAAAAAAATATCATGCAGCAGTAAAAAAGAATGCAGTTTTGCCATTTGTGACAATATGAATGGACCTAGATGGTATTATGCTGAGTAAAATTAATCAAGACAAAGACAAATACTGTATGATCTCACTTGTGTGTCAAATCTAAAAAATGAAGCAAAACAAATGAATAAAATAAAATAAAAATGTACTCACGAAAGCAGAGACCAAAGGGATGGTTATGAGGAAGGAGAGAGTGGAGGATGAGTAAAAAGGTGAAGGGGAATAGAGTCAATAATATTGTCATAAGTTTGCATAGCAATAGATGATCATTAGACTTAGTGAGGTGATTACACTATAAGGTTTAAGCATGTCAAACCACTATATTGTACACCTCAACCTAATATTATTAGTATAATATTTTATACCACTATACTTAATAAAAATTAAGCAAAGCGAAAAATTATTATGTTATAATGTTAAAGGTAAATGGCAAAATATAAAATTAAAAATACTAAAAATAAGTTTGAAGTAATTAAATACAAGTGTATTTTAATAGACCTCTTTTCTTGATGTTCATAGCTTGTCCTGAAAAAAAAATCAAGCCATATGAGAGGAATCTGGATAACATGCTATTTCTATTGAGTTAGTTCATCAGCCATGTGCTAATCATGCCAAGGTCTAGGCAAGCCATTCACATGTGCTCTGCTCTAAAGTATCAGGCTGCACTTCCAAACCCACATTGCTCATGTGATAGATACACTGCAAAGGATTTGACATTCAGAACTAAGAGCTGAAATTAGACTCCATGAGTTTGAAGCCCCGCTCTCCACTTTCTAGAGAGGTAATTTCCAACAAGCCACTCAACTACTGTAAGCCTCCAACTCCTCATCTGTAAAATTGGAATAACAATTGTATCTCTCTAATCTAGATGTGGAAAATGATGGGAATATAGATAGTACAGTGCCTAAGAGCTTAATGTAGCAGGATTGCTGCCAGCGGAGGCTGGGAAAAGGTGCAGATGGTGGTGACATGCATAACTATGATGCAGGAAACTAAGGAGTTGAGTTGAGTGCATAGTTCATACAAATTCTATATAGTGATTACAATTCAGTAGCAAATTTGAAAACCTGATTCATGAATTCAAAAAACTTGTCCCTATAAATTCAAAACTAAGGGAATAATGACTGATTTATTTTCCAGTTTTCTTCTTCCTGATTATTATTTGACATGTCAAAATGAATTCCATGGCTTAAAGCTCAATTAAACTTTTTGTGAAAACATGAAAGAAGTGTATATATACATAGGTATATATATATACACACACACATATATATATGTGTATATATATATGCATATATGTATATATATACACACATTGTAAAATATATAGTATTAACTTTAAAAATACATAGTTGACATCAAAAAAGAAATATATGCACAGTAAAGAGTTAATTAACTATATTCTCTATACATTTCTATCTTAACTCTATTTTTTACTGTCTTTTTGTTTTATCTAAAGTTCTAATTCATCATAACTCTATTAAGACTATAAATAAGAAACTATATGGTGAGCCTAAATGTTTTCCAAAAAATAAGTAATTTGTCTATGCAATAATTTGCCTTATATTATTAAAAGAGTCAAAACTGATATTTAGTTGAAGATGTACCTTATTTCCAGACTTTTTTTTTCTGTGTTCACCAATGCCACAATTACTTCTCACAGTATTGGTTTGTGTTGCCTCTTTAGGCTATTTTTCTCACATATTTCAGTTAATTCTCCAGAGAAGTCAAGGCCACATATAAAAAAAAACTTCAACTTGTTAAAATGTAGAAAATAAATTAAACCAATCATTTTTCATCAACTTCCATGTTCATATTTGTTACTGCCATACAGATAATCATTTAAATAAATTCAACATGTGATACTGAAAAGGTCTGTTTTATAATTTGTTGTACTATAACCTAGAATGTACCTAGAATATCTACTCACTGTACCTTTAATAAAACCAAATAATGAAGTTTTACCTTAATTTTATCCTCACCTGATATTGAAATATCAAAATGTTCAAATCAGGTCACAGGCAATAATTGTTCCTTACACTGCTAGTAAATGTAACATAAAACCATGTAGCTGAGGATAGAAAAATAAGAAAAATTTCCAAATATACATTTATCTGCATTTTTAAAGAGTAGAAAAGAAGTAAATAATGCAATGAGGTGTTGTTTACCACAGAAGAGAGCAAGAGGTATGCATCTTACGGTAGACAGGGGCAAATTTCTTCCTTCTTTCCCACCCCTGTCACTTTGGTCTCTGCTAAAGCTTAGCTAGGAATAACTATAGGTATCTGCCATCACCCAGTAGCTGTGCTCTGAATGCGCTAGGGAGATTTAAAAAATAAGAACAAAAACAAAAAACAAAGAACAAAACAAAACAAAACAAAAATAAACAGATTCTTGTCCTTACAGAGAGTCTATAAATGATCCTAAGAATTTGAAGATGTTCTCTTTGTATCCCAGAAACCAAGGCATGCCCTCCCTCCTGTCTTCTTGGGTTAGGGGACCATGATTCCAGTCTACTCTTCCCATACTAGGCTCTATTTGATCTTCCAGCTTTGGCACACTAAGAGGACAGGTGTATACCAAAAATATATTTTGATAAAGAACAATGTGATACTAATTTGAAGACTGAAATGAGAAGGAATTGAGCACAAATCGGTACAGTTTCTACTGGTATATTTCAGTCATGGGCCAAGGTTGTAAAACAGGATTATTATTTGTAACAATCATAGAGTAGATTGTTTTCAGGTTTCATAGTTCAAATTTTTACCTATAAATGTTGCTCACGGCAAAAAGGAATAATGGATGATAGATAGATAGATAGATAGATAGATAGATAGATAGATAGATAGATGATAGATAGATAGATAGATAGATAGATGATGATAGATAGATAGATAGATAGATAGATAGATAGATAGATGATGATAGATAGATAGATAGATAGATAGATAGATAGATAGATAGATAGATGATAGATAGATAGACAGATAGATGAGAGAGATGACAGACAGACAGGCAGGCAGACAGACAGACAGACAGTTTTTACTGGTATTCGCCATAGTCCAAAGGAGACCAAAAAGCTACAGGAAAGGAGACGAAGCTCCCTCTCAGGCATAAGTGCTGGAAGTGGATTCTAAATACATACAATGAGAAAGTATTACAGAAGTCAAGAAGTGCTGAGGGGATGTTTTCTACGTCACCAGTGGCAAAAGTGGTTTCATATGGTCGTTGCTCTTATACAGTACCTACTATGCTGTGATGCTCAATAAACATTAATAAAAGATGAAAAATGCATGAAGGGACAAACAGGAGCCTAGTACAAGAGGAAAGGAGATTGAGAACTCGAGAACGCTTTCCTTTCATTCCCATTTTAAGCTGGATAAATATAAAGACTTGGAGGAGCATAGTAAATCCTCAAAACTGACAGGATAGAAATAGAAGAGGACAGAAAATTGAGAATAATTTTGAATTATTCTGAATCTGCTTGTTACCTCTTCATACTTCAAAAAGAGGTTTATAATGGCTTCTTCTTTTTCAACAACAGGAAGAATAAGACACATCGAAGGGCAACAGAAGTTCAAAACTGTGGAAGAGAATGAACTTCAGCTTTGGGAAAAATGTAATTAAGCAAGGAGAAAAAAATGCATAAAATACTTTGCATGATAAATACAATTTTAGATGCAAACACAAGAAAAGGAAAGTGGACATGGAACAAAGAAAACAGTCTTTTCTTCTTTTAACTTCTGTTTTGTTTTTTACATTGTTATTAAAGACCATGCTTGAGATTTTGGTTGGGGAAAAAAAAATGTTTACTGCCATTTGAAGCAAAAGAGAGACGATAAGAAGGATGATGTTTCCTACAACCGATCATTGCATCTGGAGTTGGAGTTCTGAAACTCAAGTTGTCTGGACACTGGCACTGAAGCCAACAGGAGAGCAGGCGTTTGAGTTATGTATAGTTTGTACATTAAGGAATCATGGTTGGGTGATACTAGAGGTACCATGGCTAGTTCTCTTGAGAAGCTCAGTTCTCTTGTGGATATCTGCTCCTTTTTAACGAGATTTTTTTAACCAAGAAAAAGTCATCAGACACTGAATATAAGAAGCAAAAGAAAAGGAGACGACAGAAAAAGTAGGTAGTTTTTAATGATGACAAAAGTAGATCAATAAATTCTTTGTTTTGATAAGATAGTTATTGAGGTGATGATGATGTTAACAACAATAACAGTAATTACGTTTCTTATATTAATTTATAATGTATCATCAGGCCTCTTATGCCCAGCCACAACCACTATCCTAGCCTTTACTTGTATTATGATATATTTAACAAACCCAATTTGGCCTTTTAATTTAATTAACAAGTTAATTAAATAACAATGATAATTTATTTTGAAAATTATTTTTTGATGATTATTTTAATGCCTAAAAGTAAAATTGATAGGTCAAAGAGTTCAGAGTTGTTTCTGAAGTAAAAAATGGGAGTGTGTCAACAACAAAGTTTCTTGAGTGCCAAAAATATTCAGCAAGGTGGTTTTACAAAGAAAGAAACAGTATATTTACGTTTCTCTACTCTCCAGATTCCTCACAGGCACAAATGGCTATAGATAATACCTCTGCTATTGATGGGGGATTCACCAGGTGTGAGAAACTCCCTTTGGTGACTTTACTAAGCCTTTCTGCCATCCTAAATTTCCCCACCACTTGAATATTTTTTCTAACTTAAGTATATCTACTCTCCAAGTACAAAAATCTTGTCTAAACAACCCCAACACACTTCTATTTCATCTGAGATTAAGAAAAGGGAAGTTCAGTTTCCCAGGAACTCCAGGCCCAGGTTGTGAACTTACCCAAAGCTGATTACTAAAAGCAGTACATGTCCTTAGTATTATTTAGTTTAAGTTTTTTAAAAATATAACTATTCACTACATCCCTAAATAAATCTAAACATATTGAATAAAATAGGACATATCATATATAGATGAAATTATAAGAAAGAAAGGGAAAACACCCATTAAATCCAAAAATAGGGAAACCAGCAACCTAAGTGATAAGTAGGTGCTGATGCTTTAACAGTCATGATGGCATTTGCTTGTCTGTGTCACCAAGCAGTGTGTATTCCAATAGCTATGAAGTAAAGAAAAGATAGAGGGCTAAAACTGAGGTGGTACCTAAAACTGGATCAGTTAACCTATAACAAAAGGTAGTTCAGAAAGTACAATCCTTTATCCTATAAGAGTGAATGACTTGTCATAGTCTAGACTTTGCCTGAAAAAAAAAAGTTATCATCTAAGAATTCATAACCACAATACAACCCCCACTTGATTTTTGGATTTAAATTTATATGACTTGCAAGCTCCAGAAAATCTTAAATTGAGGAATGAAAATGAAATCCCATTCCAGATTTAAGAGAACCAAGAAATATATATGCCTTCGCCACAAGAAGTTTAGATATTGAAATGATCAGACATAAATTCTAAAATAATTATGTTTAAAATAACAAAGGAAAGAAAAGTCAGAGTCAAAACTCGAGGAAGCAACTCGGTGTTACAAATTCAACATATTTAAAAAGAAAAAAAGAAAGCATTTATTAATAGAAAACATTTTGTTAAATTCAAATACTTGATGAATGAGTTAAATAGCATATTAAACAGCTGAAGAGAAATTTGGTATATCAATAGATAGATTTTGACGGAGGCATCATGATCTGAGCAAATTAAAACCACTTGAAAGGATAAGTTAGGGTACTTGCACTACCAGATCACAAGACCTTTTTTGTAAAGCAGTAGCAATTAGAATACAACAATGTTGGTGTAGGGATATACAGGTAGGTAGTACAATGGGAAAAATGCTCAGAAACAGACCCACACAATATATATACAAACCTGATATATGATATGGCAAATCAGTTAGGTAAGAATCCCCATGTGGAACAACTGGTTACACACATGGAGAAAAAAATGAAGTAGGTTCCTATCTGATTTATACTTTACATGGAAATTAATTTCAATTTCTCTTCCTGTCTCCTCCTGTCAGCTCCCTCCTCCTTCGCCTTTTAGGAAAGCAGCATTTTAAAAAATTTTGCTTTATCCTGATATTTTAGCATTAGCACATACATATTTAATATAAGTAAACATATGTATTTACTTATATATGAAACATGAAATTTTTACTATATATACATTATGATATATTTTGTGTGCATATGTATATATGTATGTGTGTAGATATATATACACATACACACACACTCTTTTTAGAGTGTATGCGTTCATACTCCTTTCTCTTCTCAGATAAATAGCAGCACACAACACAGTTTTCTCTATCACGTATTTTAACCTGCCAATATAACACTATGTAGACGTATTCTTCGTTCCTGCAGTTACATAATACTCCACTATGCAGAATATATACTGCACAGCCTAAAAACTTTGCTCCTCATTTTGTGACTCAGAATACCTCTAACCCAGGTACATATGAATATCTATTATCTAAAAAGAAGAAATCAGAAAAATTCAAACAGCCAACAACAAAGGAAATAGAAGATCATGGTTTATTCGTCATAGAAGAGAATGTTATGCAGCAGTGACAGTGGATGAGCTTATTAGATGTAATCTTAGATAACTGATTTAAACCCTTTAAGCTGATTTCCTTAATGGGTAATACACATAATAAAGAAGTTGATAAATATTTAAAAAGAATAATGTAAGAAAAGTGTTTAGTACAATATCTGTCACAGATTAGGTAATTATTAGTGCTGTTTGGCAATGTAACCTGATGGAGTCTGGAAGATGGTGTTGTGTATTACTAAATGGAAAACAGTTGGTTACCTGTTGCCTCAGCCATTTTTGAAGGGAGATATGTGCCCTAATGGATTCTAGCTTTCAGGGAAGAGGTTGGAAAACGAGATGTTAGTAGCATGTGTTGGTTACTATTAGCTGCACTTAACAAGTTACAACAAGAAAAAGATTAATTCAAAAAAAGAACTGGTAAATTTGAAATCAGAAATGAAAGGGAAATGAAGAGATACCAGAAATAGGTTTTATAGGCATAAAAGAAAAAGTTGCTTTTTGTGCCTAAGGAGTAAAAGATAAAACTGAGAAAGCCTTGAGCAAGAAGATATATTAGAGCTTAAACTCACAACAAGAATAAAATCAAGAGCACAACTTTCACATTCTTCTGTTAAAACACCTGAATATATTTCAGTATTTCAGAGTACAGAGCACAATTATAATGGAATTGCATCTTAATAAACCCATCATAAGCTAAACATATCATAAGTCAAAATGTATATATTACACCCAACTAACCAAATAATTCAGCCTAGCCTACTTTAAGCACACTCAGAACACTCTCATTAACCTACAGTGAGGCAAAACCATTTCACTACCACTGCCTGACATCACAGTAGAATATTATACTGCGTATTCCTAGCCCAGGAAAAGATGAAATTCGAAATTCAAAATATGGTTTCTACTATATATATATATCATTTTTGCACATCATAAAGTTTAAAAAAATCATGTCAGGTACTGTCTATACATATATTATTAGGTTTTTAATACCCTGTAAATCTGGTCAATTGAATAACATATTTCAGAGAAAAAAAAAAGATTAAAGTATGATTCTGAACAATAAGTTCATATGTCCCACAATTAAGTTGAGAGAGATAGGGTCATAAAAAAGAAAAAGTAGAGTAGTGAAATATTAAATATATCTAGAGAAGAACTATAGGCGTATTTCTCGTCATATGGAGCCAGTTGAAATCAAAGTGTTATATAATAAATCTTTTCCAATTTTTAAAGAAGTTTAAAGCCAAAGAAATTGTAACATTGACCATAAAAAATCTGAATAAAATGGCCCATGATCTTCCATTGTTCTATGGGCAGGAAACACTTGGAGAAAGCAGTTTAGCTCCAAGAAGAATACTATACAACAGCCATTTGAGATATTGCCAAGGAGAAAAGTTGAGAAGGAAGAACCTCCCAGAGGGTGAACATTTGAGCTTCATGTTCTGTATTAAATGAAGTTAATATTGGGTTGGTTCCCTTAGGGAGAAAGTGAGTGTTGCATGCATTTCTGGGTCCTATTTGTGTTGGTGGGGCTATGTGGCTGTTGAGTTGTGAATAGAAGTGATAGTGCAAGGCACTTTGGATTTAGAGCATTTAAGTGCAGATAGAGTAATACCTTGCCAAACTCTCAGCCAGTTGAGATGGTGGCTGATTCATCACCCATAGTGCTAGAGTGAAGAGAGCTGAAGGACAGTCCCAACCACATTGCATGGCACATGTTACAGAGAAAAAAAATACACTTTATTGATGTAAAGCAAGAAGATGTGCAGGTTTTTTATCATCACAGAATAACCTGGTTTATTATAACTTATCAGTGGAGACTCAGTGCTGTAAAAGAAAATTATTAGAATGAAAATTTTAATGAACAGTAATACTGATATATTAGTTATTAATGATAGCCTGTTACTTTACTAAAAGTTTACACTGGAATGCGTATTGGACATTTTACATACGTTTATTTAATATGTCTCCTTTGCTGAATTGTGTCATTTTTTTTTTTTCGGCCTTTAGTCTCTTCTCTCTCAAGACTTCCTGTTCTCTCATTGAGTCTTATCTTTTCTCCTTCTTCCTAAATATTCTCAATAATTTAATATATTCTTATTTTGTTATCTTCATTTTACATTAATCTTTACATTTCCTTGAAAAAGGGGAGAGCTTTCTTTGTGCCATCCCCACTTTTGTGCTCTTTCTTAAATAAGAAAGAGTCCATTTCAGAGGCGCTGGACACCAGTAGACAGCAGAGGCACACTCTCCCTCTGTCCCTAACCTCTGATCACTGATGAAGATATATCATCTCTCAGATAGAGGAAGGGGTGTTGTGCAAACCATAAAGACCACTCTAGTGGTCAGATTTAAACTAGAGAAACACTTGATTTCAAAGACATCATATTCTCCAATCCTCTGTCTGATTCTCTGATACTGTGGAATGATCTGATTCTATGAAAATCTCGATCAGTACAGAAACTCAAGTAGCTTTGATTCTCTTCTCTTTCCTCTCTCAATGGATCTCCAGACTCCTTCAAGAATATCATGGTATATCATTAGCCCCTCACAGTAAGTGAGATCTGTCTTATTTAACACTTTGAAGAAAGGAAGTGACAAAAAAGATATTGTTATAGGTTGAACTATGTTCTCCTGCAAGAGGTGTATTGGAATCCTCACCCCAATACCCCAGAATGTGAACTAATTTGAAGATAGGGTATTTATATAGGTAATAAAGTTAAAATGAGGTAAAGAGAGTTGGCTCTAGTCCAAAATGACTAGTGTTCTTACAAAAAAATTGATAGCGACAGACAAGCATAGAAAGTGATGTGAAGAGACACATGAAAAAAACAGATTTCTACAAGAAGCCTTGAGCAAATCCTTCACTCACAGCCCACAGAAGGAGCCAACCCTGCTTACACCTTGATCCCAAACTTCCAGCCTCCAGAACTGTGAGACAACACATTTCTGCCATTTAAGACACTAGGCTGTGGTCTTTTGTTATGGCAACCTTAGCAAACTAATAGCCACATGTTTAGAATGTTTATATTTGTATTAAAACTAATAATTAAAGACATATCAACATATAATGCTTTAAACATAGAACTTTAAAAATAGTGTGTACCTAAGGAACGGGGACTTGATGATGATTCCATGGGTACTCCCCAAATTAGAGTCGTGGATTTTCTTCCAGAACCCCCGCTCAATCTTCTGATGCATTCTGATATTTGTGGCAGAACTCTTGCCACCCTCTGGACTCTCAGCCTATTTTTACTGACTTTTTTTAGATAAAAATTATATCTAACTACAACATTATAGGTTTGTCATTAAAAATAGCAGCTCTCAATAACCCACCCAGGCACCTACAGATTCTATTCAGGAATCTGAGAGAACAAAAAATTAAAAATCAGACATCTATAAAACCTTAGTCTAAATACGCAGAAAAACTTAGTCTAGAGAAAGGAAAGTTGGGGACAGACTTCTCAGGTGATTGAGATGCTAGTTGTTGACCATGTCTAATGAGGATAAAGCAAATAATTCCTGTGTAAGGAAACAACCTGGAAATACATTTTTTAAAAATATTGTCACCAAGCATGTCATTTCCTGATCCCAGCTCTGACACTGCAGCTTATTTGGTTCAGTCACAGAACTCAAGAGTCCTCTATTTCCTCACATATAAAATGATGGCATCAAGGACATGAAAATAAGATCTCATCATAAATTCTACAATTAGAATGTATAAATTGTAGTTTACAAAAAACATGGATGGCTCTTAAGTATTAATAAAATGCAGTATCAAAGAATTAAGTTTTATTGGCCAGTTGCTTTGAAATTTTTAAACATGAACATTCTAAGGTAACTAAAGTCTCCTTAACTTACCTGAAATTCAGAAAATGTACAGTCTATATCAAATGGTATTTTTAAAAACCAATCTATAGTAAAATAAAAATGAGTCATATAAAGCATTGCATACTGACATTAAGGAGTAGGTACCAGTGTAGTATCTTTGCTTCCCATAAAAACACCTAATACACAGTTATTTATGCACACATTTGCACTCATGTACATGCACACATAGTGTGTACATTTCCTGCCCAGTTTTCCAATGGTGTAAGTAGAATAAATTCTGCCTCCTTCACGTTATTATTGTAGAAGCCCAGACACAGAAACACCAAGTGATTTGCTTAAATTAATTTAGCACAAGATTGTAGAGACAAGAAACAAATCAAAATTCCCCAGTTCCTACTCCAGTGCTCAATAGCAAACTTCAATGTCTCTAGCCATTATTCCTGGGTGAAACATATCAAGCAAATATAAGAATGAGGTCATCTTTGATTGCATAAAAGATTTTTATTTTCTTTCTTAATGTCAAGAAGAAGGAGGAGGAGGAGGAGGAGGTGGAGGAGGAGGAGGAGGAGGAGGAGGAGGAGGAGGAGGAGAAGTATAAGGAGGAGAAGGAGAAGGATAAGGAGGAGAAACAGAAGGAGAAGAAGAAGAAAGTAGAGAAGGAGAAAGGAGTCCTGAGAAGATGTCGTTGGCTGATACTGTCATGCTGCATTCCGAACACTTTTCTTGTGGAGCTGCCCCAATAAAGTATCACTGCTTGACAGCCAAAATGCCTCTTGCTGTGTAGGATTGAAAGAAAAAGATAATCAGGTGATTGTACACTGTGTCAATGTCAAGAAAAACTGTATCTCTTTCACCTCCAAAGCCAGAAAGCCCTTTGAATACTTGGGTAGGATCTCCTCGGAGGAATCTATTTTCCATGTAATGGTGTGAGTTGCCCACATGGAAACTAAATATTCATGACTTCATGAGAGAGCTAAGCTTTTGTAAAAAAAAAAAAAAAAAAAAAAGAAATGGATTCTAAGTGCGCTTTATACATTTTGGACAAGCTAGTATTTGACATACTTTATATGTTCTGAATAGTATTATACTTTCAAATAAATCTCTACTGATATCATTTCAGTAATGTTATATCCTTAAAACCCATCTGATAGGTGAAGTGTCCTTTCTGGGGATTAGACAAATAGACATATGAGGAGGGATGTAGGAGAGAGAAAAGAAAGCAGACCAAAAAGACAGCTCCCTCTCATGTTCTTTGCTGGGATTGTCCTCCTTCTTAGAGCTTCTTTCCTTTCTAAACATCTTATAAAGTTGCATGGAATTTCTTAATGGCTGGATGCCTGGGGCCTTTCTCAAAAGAGTTTGTACATAGTAGCAAGAGTTATTCTTACTTTCTTCCTTTATCTGGGGGGGGGGGATATTAAGCCAAGTGGATTACATGGGCAGTTTCCTGGACAAATTGAATCAGGTAGGGAAACAAGGTTTGGTTTAGGCATGCACTTGCAAAGATTATTCTGAGAAAAAACATTGCCTTATAAAGCTGAACAAATCTGTCAAAATCTTATTAGGATGATCTTTGTATGTGCAGAATCACACTTGTTTCTCTTCATAGCCCCTTCTCCTCCATCCCTCTTTTAGGAACTAACTTTCTACTCACTGTAAACATATTCGCTGATTTTGTTCAATAAGATATACAAGCCACTCCAATGCAGAATTCTATGGTAATGTGTAGTTGATGAATAAATAACTCTGACTCTATGTGTGAAAAGTAGCACCAAAATAAGAAAAGTATTTCTTATATTTTTAAGTACAATATGTTCTTAGCTATCAATAATTACTTAAAATGTAAATAAATTAAATTATCCTATACAAAGGCATAGAATGGCTTAAAAGATGAAAAAAAAGCCAACTTATGCTGCCTACAAGAGACTGATTTCAGGACACCCATAAGTTCAACATAAAGGGATAGAGAAAAGATACCCCATGAAAATGGAAACCAAAAGAGAACAAAGATAGCTATATTTATGTCAGACAAAATAGATGTTATGTCAAAAACTATAACAAAAGACAAAGAAAGTCATTATAAAATGTTAAAGTCAAATCATCAAGAAATTCTTTAAAAGTATCAAGATGATAGAACATTTGGAAATATTTATGCACCTAACATCAGAGAACTTAATCATATTAAAAAATTATAACTGATCTGAAAGAAGCAATAGACAGTATAAGAATAAGAGAATTCAAAACCCTATTTTCAACAATACATAGATAATAAATGAGAAAATAAATGAGGAAACATTGGATTTAAACTATGCTTTAGACAAGATGAACTTAATAATTGTAGAGAGAACATTTCATTTAATAGCAGTAGAATACACATTCTTCTCAAGAACACATGGGACATTCTCCAAGATATATAATATGTGATGTCACAAAACAACTTTAACAAATTTAACAAGACTGAAATCATGCCATGAATCTTTTCCAACCACAGTGGTATAAAACTAGAAATCAATAACAATAGAAAAGTTGAAAATCCACAAGTACATGAAAATAAACCACACATTTCTGAACAACAAATCATTCAAAAATGACTCAAAAGAGAACTCAAAAATATATTTAAGCAAATAAAATGTAAACACATTATAACAAAATTATGGGATGTAGCAAAAGCAGTGCTAGGAGGAAAAATTTATAGCGATGTATGCTTACATTAAAAAAAGGAAAAATCACAGATAAACAACATAACTTTACACCTCAAAACACTAGAAAAACAAGAACTAAGCCCAAACTTAGCAGAAGGAAAAAGACAACAAAGATGAGACAAAAATAAATGAAATAGAGACTAGAAAACACTATAAAGAGCAATGGAGTAAAAGTTAGCTTTTTGAAAATAAAAATAAAATTGACGAACTTTTAGCTAGACATACCAAGAGTTAAAAAAAAGGACTAACATAAATAAATTATGATTAAAAAAAGAGACATTACAACTGATACCACAGAAGAACAAAGTATCATAAGAGACTAATAAGACCAATGATATGTCAAATAATTAGACAGCCTGAAAGACTATATAAGTTTTTAAAAACAAAAACACGTTAAGTTTGAATTATGAATAAATTAATAATTTGAACAGGTCAATAACAAGAGAATGAATCAATAATCAGAATCTTCTAATAAAAGAAAACCCCAGGACCAAGGGCTTCACCAAACACTTAGAGAAGAAATTTTGAAAACTCTTCAAAAAATTGAAAATGAGGGAATACTCTAAATTTTATCTTATAAAACTAATATTAAACAGATAAGGACATTACAAAAAGAGGAAACTACAGGTTGACATCCCTGTTAATATTGATGCCAAAATTCTCAACAAAATACAAGCAAACCAAATTGAATAGTACATTAAAAGGCTCATACACTATGATCAAGTGGGATTGATCTATCTATGGGATGCAATAATGGTTTAACATATGTAAATCAACAAACATGAGAACCACATTAATAGAATGAAACACAAAAATTATATCAGCATTTCAATTGATGAAGAAAAGTGATTCAATAAAATTTGACATTCATGTCGAAAATTCTCAACCAATTGCGTAAAGAAGCAAAATATCTCAACATAATAAAAATTGTATATGACAAATTCACAGCTAACATTATATTCAATAGTGAAAGGTTGAAAGCTTTTCCTCTAAGATTAGAACCAATACAAGTGTATTCATTCTCTCCACTCTTTTCTAACATAATATTGCAAGTAATAGCTAGCTAGAGCAATTAGGCAAGAAAAAGAAAAAAATGCATCCAGATTTTTTAAAAAAGGCAAAATCATCTCTGTTTGCTGGTATTGTATAACGAATGAAAATCCTAAAGATTCAACCAAGAAACTGTTGTAATTAATTAAAGAATTCAATAAAGTTTCAGAATACAAAATCAATATACAAAAATCGGTTGCATTTCTACACCTCAATAATGAGCTGTCCGAAAAAAAAAAACTAAAGAAAACAATTCTATTTACAATAATATTAAAAATAATAAAGTATAGTAATTAATGTAGCCAAAGTAGTGAAAAATCTTTGTACTGAAAACTATAAGACATGGATGAAAGAAATTGAAAAAGACACAAATAAATAGAAGAATATCTTGTACTTATGGATCAGAAGAGGTAATATTGATAAATGCTCATACCACTCAATGCCATATGTAGAGTCAGTGAAATTCCTAACAAAATTTCAGAGGCATTTTTCACAGGAAAAAAAAAAATTCTAAAAGCTGCATGAAACTTCAGAAGACCAACAATTGCCAAAGCAATCTTGAGAAATAAGAAAGTTGGAGGCATCATACTTCTGATTTCAAATCACATTATAAAGCTATAGTAATCAAAACAATATGGCATTAGCATAAAAACAAACACATAGACCAATGGAATAGAATATAGCACCCAGAAATAATTCCTAGTAAATATTGTCAACTCATATTTGACAACATAGCCAAGGATGCTCAATGAAGAAGATAATCTCCTCAAAAAATGATGTTGATAAAACTGAACATCCACATGCAAAAGAGATGAAATCAGATCCCTATTTTACAACATTCACAAAAATCAATTTGAATTGGGTTAAGAATGTAAGCAAAAGACTTAAAATTGTAAAAATCCTAGAAAAAAATACACTTTTTGGCACAAGTCTTGGCAATAATTTTTTGGACATGATAAAAAAAAATTAAAAAGTAAGACTACATTCTGTACAGGAAAATAATTTCAATCAGCAAATTGAAAAGGCAACCTACAGAATGGGGGAAAATATTTGCAAACCATATATCGCTTAAGCACTTAATGTCCAAAATATATAAGAAACTAATACAAATAAATAACATAAAAAAGAAAAAATTCAAACAAGATGAACCCTAAGAGGGCCACATCAAGACACATCATAATTAAAATGCCAAAGGTTAAAGACAAGGAGAGAATCTTAAAAGTGGCAAGAGAAAAGCAATTAGTTACCTACAAGAGAGCTTCTATGACTCTGTTAGCTGATTGCCCAATAGAAACTTTGCAGGCCAGAAAGGATTGGCATAAACTATTCAAAGTGATGAAAATTCAGGATCTACAACCAAGTTTACTTTATCTAGCAAAGCTATCATTTAAAGTCAAAAGTCAGATAAAGAGCTTCCCAAACAAGGAAAAGATGAAGGAGTTCATCATTACCAAGCCAATATTATGAGAAGTGTTAAAGAAACTTCTTTAAGAATCAAAAAAAAAAAAAGATTAAAATATGAATAATAAAAAGGTAACAACTACGAATCTATCAATGATTACTTTAAATGTAAATGGATTAAGTGCTCCAATCAAAAGACAAAAGGTGGCTGAATGGATAAGAAAACAAGGCTTTTACATAGGCTGTCTATACGAGATTCACTTTAGATTGAAAGTCAGACACACAGACTGAAAGTAAAAAGATAGAAAAGAATATTTCACAGAAATTGAAAAATAAAAGCTGGGTGGCAATACTTATACCAAAATAAATAAATAAATAAATAAAGACTTTAAAATAAAGGTTAAAACAAGAGGCAAAGAAAGACCCAGTAATCACATTTCTGGGTATTTATCTGGGAAAAAAAAAAAAAAAAAAAACCACTACTTTGAAAGGACACGTGCATCCATATATCGATTGCAGTACTATTTACAATAGCTAAGATAAAGGCAACATGGATGTCTACCAACGGTCAGATGGATAAAAGTGAAGTAGTACATATATATAATGAAATATTACTCAGCCAGAATAAAGAATGAAATCTTGCCATTTGCTACAACATGGATGGACCTACAGGGTATTGTGCTGAGTAGAGTAAGTCAGAGAGAGAAAGATAAATGTTATATGACTTCAATTACACGTGGAATCTAAAGAACAAAATAAAGTAAAAGTGAACTCATAGATACAGAGAACATTTTGATGGTCGCCAAATTGGGAGGAATTGGAGGAATGGATAAGAATGGTGAAGGGTTTAAGAAGTACAAATTGTTAGTTATAAAATAGTCATGCAGATGTAAAGTACAGCATAGGGAATATAGTTAATAACATTGTAATAATTTTATACAGTGTCAGTTAGGTACTAGAGTCATCAGAATGATCACTTCCTAAGTTATAAATGTCTAATCACTATGTTGTACACGAAACTACTATAAAATTATGTCAAGCGTAATTGAAAAAATTGTTTATTTTTAAAAAATGTATGTATAATGTGAAAATAACTAACTAAATAATGCATCAACCTCATAGAAAGAGGGAGTAAAATGGTGGTTGATGGGGCCTAAGGTGTAAGGGAAATAGAGAGATGTTGATCAAAAGGTACTAACTTCCAGGTATAAGATAAGTAAATTATAGAGGTCCAATGTACTGCATGCTAACTCTAATTAACAATACCATAGTGAATGCTCAATAGTTGCTATGACAGTAGAGTTTTAATGTTCTCACCATAATGACAAAATGATAATTATGTGAGATAAAAATGTGTTAACCTGATTCTGATTAATATTTCATGTAAATACTTATATCAGATCATTACATTATATACCTTAAACTTACACGATATTATATGTCAATTTCATCTCAATAAAGCTGGGAGAAAAAGAAAGATGGACAGAAAGTATTTGGATAGGTGTGCGGTGTCCATTTTAAATATTCTTACAAAGGAATATCCAAGAAAGACCTGAAAAAAGGGAAGGAGTAAGCCAGACAGTTATTTGTGGTATAAATAACTTTTCAGGCGGACATAAAATTAATGGACAGCAGAGTGTGGACTTGAGATCCTAGGTCACAGTTTCAGGAAACGCCATACTCTCAGCTCAGCAGACATGGCCAGTGCTGAGACGGGCCTGAAGCAACTGTACCTGGCAAGTTTCAAGAGCAGGAAGGTGCTCAGTGTGTCAGTAGCAATAGAACCAGTATGACAAGCAGCTAGTTTAAGGGGATACCTAGAAGGGTTCCTACACCTTGCAAGGATCTTGGCCATGATCTGAGTAAGTCGAGCAGTCACTGTAAGGTTTTGAGCTGAGGAGTGTTCTAAAATATAACTTTAAATAAAGAAAAATAAAGATATAAGAGAATGAGATAAAACTGCTAGTATCTGCAGATGATATAATTAACATCTAGCAGAATAAACAGAAAAAAAGTTGGAAAAACCAGAAATAAGAATCATTATTGAATTTGAGACCAGCTTTTGAAAACAATAGTGTTCCTCTTTGACAAATGTACCAATAAAAAAAATTATAGAAATGAATATGTGATTTATAAATACAAGTAAAAAAATCTATATACATTATCTAGACCTGAAACCTAACAGAACAAAAATGTCCATGGTCTTCATGAGCAAAATTTGAAAATTTTATTAAAGACATAAAGAAAGATTGAAATGAATTGAGATGTATCTCAGGTTCTGTATTGAATATTTAAAGGTATTGGTTGTATCCAAAGATATCAACAAACAATACAAAAAGTAAAAATAATTTCTTCCTTTGGGGCAAAGTTAACACAGGCTCATTGCCCATTATAAGATGTTTGGTTCCTTTAGCTTGTCCTTTCTTATAACACAACCACTCTGTGTGCAGGCATCCCAGCTCTTTTCTCATCATCTTTTTGGAATTGGGGCTCATGCACAAAAATGGTGACCTTCTGGCTACTTTTATTGCTGCAACAATAAAATATCCTTTGTCTCTGACCCAGTAGTATAATGTCTCTGTCAGTATCTGTGTGTAACTATGGTAAACTAATTTGTTAACTTGCAAGTAGGTTATCCATAGGGGGGATAATAAAATTGGTCTCCTCTTGGAACCACACATCAAAATCAATTTCAAGTGATTAAAAGCTTAAATGCAAAAGCCAAATAATTAAAACTTAAAAAGGACATTATAGAAAAATCTTTATGACCTCGAGGTAAAGAAGAATTTACGTCATCAAAAGTGTGAATTGTAATAAAGAGGTAAATTTAAATCCTTTAACATTGAGAATTTGTGTTTCTAAAAAGGCCATAATGAGATTAAAAAGGTAAGCCATAAACTGGGAAAGACATTACTAATATATAATTGACAAAGGATTAATACTCAGAATAAGTAAAGAACTAAAATTATCAAGCAGATTAAAAACAAAGCAATTTTTTTAAAAGCTTGTAAATATATATGGAAAGATGTTCAATCTTATTTGAAGTAATGGAAATGCAAATTATAACTAAAATGTGATACCTCTTCCCATACATTGAATTGTCAAATATTTTCTTAAAATTCAGTTTATATCAAAAATAGACCAGGGTATAGAAATCAGAAGCTTTCCTTTACTGCTGGTAAACATTATTTTGGAAAACGTTTGGCTTTACTATTTAAAACTGAAAATATGCATACCTTTGAATCTCCCAAATCTGATCCTAGATCTATAGCTTAGCAAAACAGTTGTAACAGTGAACCAAGAGACATTTAAAAGAATGTCCATAGCAACATTGCTCATAAGAGTAAATATTGGAATAAACAGGCAGGCAATCCTGGTAGATATCTGGGCAGAGGGCATGCAACAGCACGCTATTTAGATTATGGTATCTCTGGAATATAAACAAGTACTTCTTTAGCAGAGAGTTCAACTCTGTCTCAATATTCAAACTTCTACTCCCATCATCACTGTCTTGTCATTTCTCATTGACCTGAAATATCTATCTATTGATTCTTCTATCTATGCATTTGTAGAAAATCTAAAACCAAGGGGTTAAAAATTTGTTAAAGTACCTATCAGATAAAGCAAAAAAAAAGAAACATTGATTGCTCAACAAATTATAAATTTTGATTACTATAGCTCGAGGCCAGTGATATTTGTGGTGTTTCAGGCCCGAGGGTGCCAGGCCAACTGTGGAAAAGACAAAATTAATTAATGTTTTCTGAGATTAATTAGAAAATTAAATGGAAGTATAATGAAAACCAGCATGGCTTAGCTCACTGGATTTATAACTATGTGCCACTAAATCTCAGAGTGGTTCAAAATTTCTAGGTATTATTTGAATATAAATGTAGTGAGATTGTCTGTAATCATTGTTTTTTTCAATTTTAGCACATAATTCCAAGAACTACTAAGAAATTTACAGTATTGCAAAGCATAGAGCCATTTGACAACCCTGGTCTGAGTTAATGTTCTTCAAAATACCTTTATACAATATAAATGAAATAAAATACTACAAACTTTTGGCAGAATTTTGAAAAAACAAGGCAATAAATAAGTGCCTGTGGTTGTGTAGGAGCAGCATGACTTCAAATTTGCTGCATGAAAGTTATGTGACAAATGTTTTCGCCTTCTTTGACCCTAGGTTTGTTGTTATTGTTCTTATAAAGTGGGTATTATATTTTAAATGTAAAAGAAATGCAATTATCTTTTATTAGACTTACATTCCTCATGACCAGTAAGTAGTTTAAAGGTCATGTTTAAACCTTACTTCTGCCCATTTTTCAAAACCAGCTTCTTTGGACTTGTTTTTCCACTGTTCTCACTCTTTCTTGCTTGTGTCTCTAGATGTCATCTAGATGATTCAATGTCGGTTGAGATTTAAAAAAAGAGCAACCAAGCTCATCTTTTTGGTATAAGCTGGGCAACCATCAGACCCAGCACACAACAACAGATAATTGATTATGGAATGTATTATGTGTCAAAATCCTATTATTAGCAATAGAGCGGGAAATGTCACCGAATTTCACTCCTACATTTCATTTCTAATTTTGTTGGGGTGGGGGGATGGGTTTAATAGTTTTTCATTTTTTGTTGTTATTTTTTTTTAAAAGCACATCTGGTACAATATCAACAATGGTCACTATGAGAAATGTTAAGCTTTAAGATGATTAATATTACGCAATTTAAATAAAAATTCATCCAATTGCATTCTTTACGTCATTTGTAAAAGTCGTCATTTTTATCTTTCTTCAAATATTAAGAATTACTTATTTAAAGACACAAGTTAAAGATAAAAACTAAAACTTGTCTCATTTTAAATAGAATAAAGTTATTTATCATGATGTATTATTAAAAGTTTTAGTTTTTAGGTTAATGTCTTCCAAAGAGTCCTCACCGGACCTTCATTTAATAAGATTTTTCGTGAAATAAAATTTTCTATGATGAATAAATCTGGAAAACGGTAACTTCTCAGATTTACCCAACTTGTAAAAAATGTAAGTCCCTCAGAATTCTTGCAAAAAAAAAAAAAACTAGTTTAAATTTGTGCGAACAAATTTATACGTACATTAAATTTTAATTAATATCTATTGAGATTTTTAGATACTTTGTGTTCCAAAACAGAAATTAAACTATACTCTAATGTTTCTGTCAGAACTCCATAGACACATAATAAGTAGTAGTTGGTGATATTATGGTTTAATAAGTCGGCTTAACCCTAGACTAGAAAAAAGAAAATTTTAATGCCAAGACACATCTAGAAATATGATAATCTTCAACACCCCACATCACACAGATCACACCATACAGAGATATAATCTCAGAACCTATAATTAGAATTTTGTTTAGTAATTTGTATATTTTTGTTCCCAAAACAAATCTAATATAGTTCCTGGGCTAATTCATTGTTCTTATCACATGTAGAAGTATGAAATTAGTGTTGCAGTAGTGGGCATACTTTGGAGGTATCAGAATCACCTGGGTACTCGTCCGGATCCTCTCCTGTCCTCCACATTCATTAGCCCTCCATGAAATTTTGATAGTCACTATGTTTGAGAAGCACCTCCCCATTGAAATAACAGTTGTTCTCATTTTATTCTTTCATTTTTCAGCTCCTTTGTCACATCACACCTCTGCACCAAAAGACACAAAACCTGCCCCCTATCTCTTCCATTAATTACACAATTTAATGTAAAAATGATTTGCTCTGTTTTGTCTACATCACTTCTAGAATGGTCAGGTAGTGACCTCATCTCTACTCAATCTAAAGTCCATTCAGAAAAATTACAACCACAGTTGAGGTGGAAAAAAAAAAAACAGGATTCAGGCTTCAGGCTTCAAATATAAGACAGATTCAAGGGCAGAAGAGTAATATAATAATCCAAGAGGAGCAAGCTGTCTGAGCTCTCTGACACTGGGAGAGGAAGGGAGATTAAGCATTTCTGGTGCCTGAGAATGGTTTTAGGGGGCGGGGCATCAACCCTATCTCACTCACACCAAAAAGGAAAAAAAAAAGGAAACTGAAGTTTAAGATGGAATGAAGGAAGATTCAGTTGTTTGTTGTCATTGTCACGTAAATCTAGTTTTGTTTAGCCTTAATCTGAAAGATGTTTTGTGACTCCCTTAGTTTCCACTGCCCAAGGAAGAGAAAGCTTTCATACTTGGTTTTCTTCTAAGAGACAAGCCCCCAATTTGCTGGAGTGACTGAATCCCACACAAGACTTCATGCTGGTTTACAAGAAAGTCAAGTATGCTGGTTAGCACAAAAACCTCAAAAAGAAAGGAAAGCCTTCGACAGCTTTGCTGGGAAATCACTGCTTTGATAAAAGTAGGCCCCCAAGAGCATACACAAAAAACTTTAGAAATTCCTGAAACTATTTTTTTCTTTTTTAAAAGAATACATAAAACCAACAACAAGAAGAAGGGGTTTCCTACTGCTTTCAAATGATAATGTGCTCTTGAAACTATAGGTCAGTTACACCTCTCTGCAGGTTTCTGTTTGTTTGTTTGTTTCCATCCTCCCTCCCTGCTTCCGGGCCCCCTAGCAGGACTTTGGTTTTATTATTATTTAGGTAGGACTATGGATAAAGACCTCAGGAAAAAAATAGCCTTGCCAAGACACTCTGATGGCCTTTTCACTGTGTAATTATACTGACTCTTGATAACACTAAAGGCACCCGACTTATTGACGACGGCACAGAGAGGTCTTTTCACAGGGAGATGGATTGTTTCTGTGGGCCTTGACGGTCTTCGAATAATCTGAGCACAGAAAAGAGAGCGGAGTGAATTTTATTTTAACTCATTTTATTTCTGAATTTATTTCCCAGCAGCTAGGAAGGAGGTGGTGACTGCCCCAGCAGTCAAGTCAATTGTTATCTGTGGAACTTGATTATGTTTGGACCCAGTTGCTCATTTTGAGCAAGACACAGTTAATGAGGAGAGAAATGAAAAGTGCATTGAGTCACAGTGTGTTTGTGGTAATTTGTGACACATTTACTCCACTCAGTTCTTTGTTTATTCGTCCCCCCTCAGTGCAGGTTCTGTAGAAAAAAGGAGCAGATCAGTGAATTCACTGGTAGACAGTTAAGGGTGTTGAAGGTAATGAATCTCTCTCTATCTCCGTCTCCATTGCTGGCAGTAATTGGAGCACCGTTCATCTATACAGTAAAATGCCAGCAAAACTCATCTTAATGAAACATCTTTTTCTTCCCCTATTATTTCACAATATATATATTTTTTTATTGACACTGCTAGTCTTTTATTTTTACCATGTCACTTTTGTTTGGTGTGCTCTTTGCCACTTTTCTAAATAATAGTCCATTAAACAGTTCACAGTGTGTGTTCTGTAGAAATGTAAAAAAGTGATTGGATGATGCTAATTAAGGAGAGATTTTGTTTCCACTTACTGCAGATCAATGGTGGGTTACATTAAAGCTGCATTTTGTAATGAGTTTAATGCAAAAGAACAGCTGTGTTAAATACATATTTCAAGATGTACAGGTAGGTCAAATAAGCATTCCTCTCTGAAAAGTCTGTATGTCATAACTCTAAATTCTACTTCAGAACTGTGGGGCGACACGAAGGCTAATTACTCACTACGGTCATCATTAGTTTTAGAAGAAACTGTTCCAGATAAAATTAGGATATGTTCACTTACTTCTAGTTCTTACTTTAATTCAGGTCCTTCGATGTGTTGGCTTTGCTGTAATATTTTTCCAGTCTGACTTTCAACAAAATTTCCAACTGAATGAGATGTTCTCTTTTCTTTTTTCTGATGATTTTGAATTGAGGAGGAGAAATGTCAGTCCGTTTTTGCGACTTAACCATCACTGTCCTTATGATTATCTTTATCTACTGTGTGGTAGGATTTCCTTATTTCTCCAGGAATACAATTTTCTTTTATACTAGTTTGAGGTAATATGACCCATTTCTGTGAATGACAATCAACATCCATTAAAGAATATTCTAAACTCTGAGGGACACAAATACTTGGATTAGCAGAATTATAGAGCAGAGAAAATATCTATATCTGCCACATAATTTTAGCCTGCAGTAGCTTCCTTTCAGACTGTATGCATGCAATCTATATTTATAGACATTTCGTTTAGCAAGTTGTTTTTTATAGCAATTGTATTCTTTCTGCTATTTTTTTTTTTTTTTGATTTTTAGTTATATACAATAGATACCTTATAGCAGCATTTTTTTTACCTACAATGTCAATTGCCTACAACAGTGTCTTCCGAGTTATGGGTTCACAGGGCCTCAGATATTCTAACAGATTAAATTATGCTACAGCATTAATTGTCAAGAATATTTCCTGCTTACATTTTGGAATAAAGGTTGGATTTTCTAACTGAATGTGATTGGTTAAAAGACTTGTAGGAGAGAATGTCTCTGAGAACCTCTCTGATTCCACACGTGGCTTGCTAGGTGACTCAGGGCCAGTGGTCCTGGACATCTGTCTAGTCACCTGTAAAACCCTTCTTAATGGCAGCAAGAGTTACACAGAGCAAGGTATAAAATTGACTTCAAAGGGATCATTTCGCTGGAGAGACATGCAAACCTGGGTCTAAAGTTTGGTAATCAAGCTGTGAAAAAGCAAATTCCTTTCAACATCGGAACGGGATCTTGGGAGGTTTTGTTTGCTTATGGGGTTCAGCTTTGCAGGGGTAGGCCCTAAAATTCTATTGATTATAAAGGAAATCATCCTTTACATTTTTGGCATTCTAGGGGAATAAGATAAGAAAGAGATAAAATTTCCTAGTGTGATGTGAATAACATTGCATTCACATAGATATACCTTTGCCTTTTTTATGTATATTTTTCCCACATCTATTTTGATGTTTTTCTTTACATCTTGAACTTTTGAACTTGCATCTCTGTTACATCTTTTCCCCTTAAATCGGACCTCTTATAAGGGCAAAAAAAAAAAGTAGCTTATGGGAAGCCCTTAGCAAAATATACATCATAACTGTTAAAGTAACTTTGTTAGTTTATTATGGCATGGCTATGATGGAATTTGGCACTATACATAGAGTAATTGAAGTTATTTTAATTTTTTTCTCTACAAATATGTACTGAGAACACTTTCTATATGCCAGGCAATGTTTTTGGCTTCTAAGAAACAGCAAACAAACAAACACAGCACACTTTCTACCCTTGTGGAATTTATATTTTAATATAAAGTTAGTACTCTCATGGTTACCTTGTTCATCCAGGAAGAAGAAGGTGGAGTGTGTGTGTGTGTGTGTGTGTGTGTGTGTGTGTGTGTGTGTGTGTGTGTGTGTTGCTACTTAAAAAAATAACAAGCACAGGGAAAACTTTTTTTATTTAATCCTATGATTTGAGAGGGTTGCTAATAAGTGTAATGAATATAAAGTCATTTCAGAAACTCTGAAGTCCAGAGTTAATTTCACTTTATTCTGTGTTCTTTTCCCCTGCTGTGTGTGGGGGGATGGCTATGCTCTCTTGTGGGCTGGAATGAGAGACTCCAGGATCTTTTACTTGTAACTCAGAGTCCTGAATCTAGACATTAATTATATATTGTGCACTGAAAAGGATACACATCTCTCAGGTGTAGGGTAAGGGCTGAGATAGGAGTGTGAGGCCTTATGTCCAGGAGCCTTGGAGTGTGGCCAATATGTCTATGCAGACAGCAGAGACATTGATTACTAGTTACACCCTGGTTAGCTGAGTATTGTTTGGATAAAGATGTGAGCCCAACAAATAATCAACAATTGCCACAAGGGAGATGAGAATTGGCATGTATGAGAACTAGGAAAACATAAATATCAAATGGAAAAACCTAAAATCGAGTATAAATTCTATTTTTGCTATTTAAATCACTTGAGAAGATTACTTAATATTGTGACATTCATCCAGTCTTTACAAATAAGTAGAAATCTCAAACTCCAAAATATAGTTGTTGCTAAAGACTGACTGTTGTGTCCCATGGCCCAAGATTTATATGTTGAAATCCTAAGCTCCAATGTAATGATATTTGGATGTGGGGCCTTTGGGAGGTGAACAGGTCATCTGGTAAAAGAGAACTTCCTCACCTCTTCTGCCATGTGAATACTAAACACTGAATGTTTTGATACCTTGAATGTGGACTCCCCAGCCTCCAGAACTGTGAGAAATAAGTTTCCATTGTTAAATAAGCTACATGGTTGTGGTATTTTTCTTATAACAACTGAAAGAACTAAAACAATTGTAAAGAATAAAATACTCATGGAACCATTTTATAAACTATAAAGCAGTTGTAAATTCTAGTTCATACATGGTCTCACTAGTACATGTTTTAATGATATTTGAAACATTGAGTTGGCAATCATTTATTACCCAGATTGGTACCAGAGCTGCAGGTGTTGGGGGGAAAGAAAAATCAACCTTTATAGAGTGTCTCGATGTGCTTAAATACTCATTTCTTTCTAAAAATGAGTGAGAATATTTTCCCTCCCCACCCCAAGTATTGTTTCAAAGGTTTACTCCAAATCATTTATGATAAATTTTCTAGAATAAACTCATTAACTATTTTATCACCTCACTCAAGTGCTTCATTTTTCTAGATGATGATAAAAGCATGAAAAATACATATTCAGGGCCAATATGCATTTTTAAGTGTTGATTTCAAGTACATTTGAAGATAATAATGAAATACCTTCTACTGTGATTTGTACAAGGGGGAACATGGACAATAGTTTTGCTGGAATCTCTCTTGCAGTCCCATTATAACCCTATTCACATTGGCTGTACAAAAATGGCTTCTAATGATGTGTTTTTATTCTTATTTTGATGATAAAACAGATATCCAGAAGGTCTATGTTAAATAAGAACTTGTTCTTTTGTCCTTAAGAAGTAAGATTCTTGAGGGCAAGAACTGTAACTTGCAGCATAGTTTACACCTCAATTCCTAACACAATACTTTAACACTTGATAGACGGACTATTGAATGAATCAGTTGGGAAGCTAAATGTGTATTGTTAAAAAGTGATAGAAATTGATATAAATATTAAATAGTAATATTAAACTTCTAAATTTTTCTAAGATGTACACTTATTATCTACATGAATCTATATGGTATCTCTTATTTTTTAAATTTGTGCTAAAGCACAAACTGGATTGAAGTATAGGTTTACTTGAGGAAATATTGTGGCAGTGTAGAATAACATGCTAAATGACATGCTAACTGTCACAGGGATCAAAAATCAACATTCAATCACAAGCTAACAGCACCATCATAGGATAATACTATGAGATATAATAATTAATAGGAAGCTTCTTCTGAAAAGTATTTAACTATTATTACAATTTGTCTATAAAAATTGTCATTGACTTGAAATTGGCATTAGAGTACAGGAACAAAAACTTCACACACTATCGGCTTTTCCATGGTAGTTAAAATCACTGTCTTAAACTAAATTGAGATTCATTTTCTATTAGAGAAAGGAGAAAATGTGATATTTGGGGGTGGCACGTAGTTTCTTAATAATTTACTCTTTTCTTTATACTGAACACATGCTATATAGTCTTTATTATATTTGGATTAAAGAAAATATCTCATGGATGTTGTGCATAATTTTGGAGTTTTTTTTCCCTGACAGTTTCTTCTTTTCACTTTCAAATGACAAGATGGACATTCTGTTTATAATTCATTTTCACAAATTGTTAAGAATTTTCACAAATTGAAAGACTCACTGTTCAATGGAACTAAATAACTACAAAATAGACATGTTGATTGTTATAATCTGCCTAGTCAATTTCTTAAAAAGTCACTAAAAACATTGAACTCCTAAAGAAAATACAAGATTAAGTTCCTCCAAGCCTCTGGTCACAACGGTTTCATCAACATAACAACAAGTAAACTTGTTTTATGGGTATTTCTGTTTAAAAACCCTTTATTTAATATATACTGTTAATTTATTAACAAAAAAACTCACAGCCAACAGCACCCTAACTCATGCCTGAAAGAAGCTTAGGAAATACATATACTTTTTCTTTAAAGCACATCAGTCTTTTTGTGCTACAAACATAGAAAGCATTATTTGAGATGAGGAAGTTGCCCCCCCAAAATTGCAAAAATGCAGTGTGGCACTAAATAGACCATAAAAAGTAGCCTTGTTTACTGCAACAAAAGGGCAGAATGTCCCCCTGTTGGACCACGGCCAAGAGCACATGTATAAGGCGGGTAGATTTTTTGCTGCTCTGTGCATGTTTGAATGTGACCCTGAAAATGTAGGCTTTGATTATTGATTTTGGAGTTACAAGTTAATTTTAGCAAGTAGCGAGTTTGCAAATATGAAATCTATAAGGAATGATTGTAATTTTAAATATTGTATTTGATGTTATGATTCTAGTAGCAAAAAAAAATACTGTAAGAAAAGAAATATAAAACAGGAGTGCAATAGTATTTACATTCTTATTAACATGTGCTGTGCTCAAATCATATCATGTAATTCCTGAATTTAGCTAACTCATTTCCTTTTACATTTAAGTGTCAATTTATTTCATTTTAGCTGTCTATCTGTGTGTCCCTAATAACAGGTTCATCTATAAAATTAACAGCTTTACCAGTTGTCAAAAATTATTTGAGCATTTTCACTTGCAATAACTATACCTTTATACTTCAGCAGAATTTTATCATATAAAGTACACACAGAAAATTCTCTATTTTTTTCTAATTTTTTCAAAAAAGGTATACTAATCTTGAATGGCATACCTTGTTTCTATTCCAGACCTTATACTCACTAGATATGATGGCCACAAGATTATTGACACTATAAAATTTAGAGGAGGCTAAAATGATGGTCTTCTGAAGGTCAAGGCAAAATCCAAAGCCAGATTTGAGGGGCTAATCCAGTACTAAGAAGTGAAATTTCAGTGTATTTCTATCAAACTCTGAGCCTCTGGGTTCTGAGCCATTGCTTTTTTCTTAATATCACCCCTGACCCAGCCCGGCACTACCATCTAACACAAAAAAATCCCATCAATGTAATATATTACTAGCTAAGAGTCTGCAATTTGAAGTTCATTCTGCATGAGAAGTCATTTTAAATTAAATAATTCCTCATCAACTAGGGATTATTTAGATATTTCCTTGCCTTAGTCTGGAGGTGAGACAAACTTTTGAATGAGTACCATGGGAGTTTGTTGGATTTGCACTTCATTTTTCTGAGAGACAGTAAAGCATGGAAGTTGGGATTCAGACTGCCTTACAGTTGCATCCTGGCGCTGCCACTTGTTATCTGTGTGGTACTGGACAAGTAACCTCATTTCTTTGACCTCTGGTTCCTTATCCATCAAATAAGGAAATTGACAGAGGTAGTTGTCCTTGAGTTGCTGTGAGGAATGTTTGAGCCAATACTTAGAAAGAGTGCCTGGCATATAAATCTCAGCCATCGTTTTATCAACACCAATGCCGTAGAGGCTTCTGTAACCTCTATAATTGTCAACATTGCTAGACCCAGTTGAGGCTGGTTTTACAATTAATCTTGGAGTCCCAAATTCTGGCTGTACATTTTAAGTTTTGATTAGATTCTTTTATGTGACCAATGTTATAGGATAGTCATGCCTGTGATTGAGTTACACTTTATGACCCTACCTTAGCTGACCAAAAAAGATTTTTCTGCTGACATTAAAGAAGATGCTGTATTATGAAAGGGCCACATGGATGGGACATAAGGGTAGCCTCCAGTAGCTGAGAAAGAGCCCCAGGTGACAGGCAACGGGAAAACAGGAACCACAATTCTCTAACTGCAAGAAAGTAAATCTTTTGAATAACCTGAATAAATGTAGAAAACACCCTTGAGTTCCGATGAGAACATGTCTCTGCAGAGATTTTGATTTCAGGCTCATGTGACCCTCCCTGAGCAGAGAACCCTGTTATGCTGGACTTCTGAGCTATTGAAGCTGAAGGATAATAATAGGTGCTATTTTAAGCCATTAAGTTTGTGAGAATTTATCACATAACATAGAAAAGTAATACAATGGTCTGAGCAATGGGAAGGATTTTTGATGACAACACTAGTGTCACTAGTGAAAAGTCCCCCTCCTTAAGGGTAACTATGACACTAGCCCGAATACTCAGACATGGTGCATGATGGTAGCAATAAATGTCCTTTTTCTTATTTGGAGACTTAAAATTGGGGTCCGACAGCAGACTTTTTCAGTCCCAAAAACCACATTGCTGTTTCTTTCAAGAAAAAGGAAAACATATATTTATCTTAATGGCCATTCCAATTTGCCAGATTAAATGTCACCTCTGGACAAGATATATATATATATATATATATCTTGAGCCATAGAGGAGAATTTAACAAAGAAGATAAAGAATTACCATCATGTACATGACACATAAACTTCTGGTTTCAAAAAGAATGTCCTGTTGCCGAGACAAATGTTCACAAAGAGAAATTAAAATCTTTCTCTCTTCCCCTTGTTTTCATCAAAAGAAGGAGAAAGGCTTGGTCCTGTGTTGTCTGAAAATGCTGTCTGCACTTTCTTGTCAAAAAAGTCAGCTCCAAATTGAATAAGGGACAGTTTTGAAATGCTTTTCAACTTAACATTTTCAAAGGTAATATTTTTTTTTGAGTTGACAGACAAAGCCTTCATCTGACAAATGAATGTGCTCAAGAGATTATATCAACGGCTAATCCAATTAAAAATCTTTGATATGTTTTATTATCTCTGCTGTGAATTTGATGAGCTGTAGATTATGAAGAACTGAAAGTTATATTTATTTTTACTTAAATCTTTATTAATCATTTGTATATTTAATTTTAGGGAAATTATAACTTCTAATAATTTTTCTTATCTTTAGAAGGAAAAACACTAATAATAAAAAATAATCCTTCTCCAAATCTGTTTTTTTTGTTGTTTAGTTTTTCTTGGTTATCATCTTAAGCTTAAACAAGCTTATTTTACTAAATCAGTGGACAGAAACAAAAAGAAACACATTAGTACAACCAACCAAGTGTTCTGTTCTTGTGTGTGTGTGTGTGTGTGTGTGTGTGTGTGTGTGTGTGTGCGCGCGCGCGCGCGCGTGCATGCGTAGTTTGTTTGATTAGAGCTATGCTTCACAATAAAGTGCCAATTTATTATATTGACCCAATTCCCAATTAGTTATTTTGGAATTCTGTAGGCAGAACTACCAAGTATGTAGTCTATATGACATAATTTATGTCTTTCTGAAAAGATGCAATAAAAATAACCAATGATCATTATGGAATAAAGACACTATTTGAAAATCTTTTAGAAGTGAAGACATTAATAGAGAATAGAATAGGAGCATCACAAAGGTGAGGTCTCTTTCCACTTCTTCTTTTAGTCTATGGGATTTTGTTTTCTCGTTTCCGTGTGCTTGAATTTGTGTGAAAAAATGGGAAGGAAAGGCAGTATTTCATTTTATTTCAATTTATTTTATCTTATCCTCCTATGTTTCATTTTGTATTTGGTGTGGAAAATGTCACTCTTCAGATTTGTGACCTCACTTGCTTTCCTAAGAGAGTTATTTTCCTGACTTACAAGTTGTATCAAACTGTTTCCCAGATCTTTCCAAAACTGAAGTGTGAGTGTAAACATATCATAATAACGTTCACTGGAAGATTTTTGAATATCTAATTATCTCTTAGTGCTGTTTGGGACAGAACTGCACCTTGCCTGAGTATTTCCAGACTAGATTTTCATTTCTATTTCTCTAGAAAATTCAGTGTAAGTTAAGGATAAGGTGTTCTCTTAGGAGATATTTTTTATGACACTCTCTGCTTCCAAAAGGAGATTTTTTATGGCACCCTCCGCTTTCACCTCAAACCCTGTTTTCATGTTTTTAATTCTACCTCACAAAATGTTACAACCAGAAAGTCCACATTCCAGTGAAAATGTTTTTCTTCATTAAAGGCTCCCCCATAAAGAGAGCATGGATACGAGAATTTTTTTTCCCCTAGTCGCTTGGCTATCATAACTTGGCCCTCCTCTCCTTTACATCCCCAAAGCTTTGCATGTGTGATTATCATAACTCCCTTTTCTGTGGGATTATGTGTAATTAAGTTTTCAATCAATGTGACTAATTAAATGAAAGCACTTCTGTGGGTTAGATCGGGAGACTAGCAATCTGGGTGTCTGAATATCACCGCTAATTCGCTTGGTGAATACAGCAGGTTATTTAACTTTTCATTTTCCTATGAAGGACAGAGAGGGAAAGTATTTAAGGTCAAATCTACATGGTCCTAATTTTCCAAGAATTCCAGATTCTTATCTTTATCTCCTAATTATTTTTTGAGCTTCAAATTCAAATTCTCAACTGCCTTTTAGAAATGTCCTTTTCTTACTTTGAGGCTTAAACTTAGGGTCCAAACCTCACTAGGTTCATCTGAAAAGTCAGATAACCCTGAGGGGCTACTGCAACCCCTCGTAAGAGTGCTGAGTACTTCCATTACCCTAAACTTGACAGGTTTGACTGCTCAAATGATGGTAGATAGATGGAGACATTAAATAGTAAATACTTTAACTTTCTTTTATTTCTTCATTTGACATGAATTAAGCATTGTGTTGAGAAAATATCTTTTGTCATATCAATGTTTCTAACTTTTGAACAAATATAAATAATGGAAATAATTTCTGGAAAGTTTCTTGGAGACACTCTGGCCTAACTTCCTTACTTTTATAGAAATCTGACACCCATGAAAAATAAAGATTTGCTTACCTTAGAAGGCTCTAGAACTCTACACTTCCTTCCCAATGCTCTTGACTCTGTTTACCACTAGCACACATAAGTAGTGACTATTATTGGTCGTCACAGTTGCTTATGCCACTAAGCATGATGCCACTTAGCTAAAATGAGGATATGTTTAGAGCAACCTACTCGGTTCAGTGGCAGGACAATTGATCACTGTCTAGCATCTCTTAGGCACCCAGAGAAACAGAATACTCAAGGAACAAGTGTGGCAGATCTGCCACACGACCCCTGTGTCTCTATTGTTTTTCACTGAACACATTCTTTTGTCACCCTGTGGAGGAAATAGAGCTTCGGGAAGAACCCTCATGGAGTGCATGATGATTTCTAGAAAAATAAGCAATTACCTATCTCAGGGTGTCCGATATCACAGAGCTTTCAGATTGAGATGAGAAATAGCCACTCGCTCCTGCTTCTTCACTCCATTGGGCCTTTCCACAGACCTCCAACTTGCAATCATCTCTTCATGTCATTTAGTTCATCCTCAACATATGCTTCCTTAAAAGAATGCATTGCCACACACCTACGCTTCCTTCTGTGGCTAACAGCAGAAGGCAAAGTTTCCATTAAATTAAATACTTTCTCATTTATTTGAATAGTATACTCTATACTGTCATGCATTATTAATATATCGCCTTGGATATGTTCTTTAGTTATTGCCTGTGTGATTTTTCACATACCCTGCAAAATTGTAAATCCCTTGGGAAGGCAGGCCATGACTTCTCTGGTGTTTCCAATAGAACATAATAAGCATGCATTGAGTTTACAAAAATCTCTGTGGAGACTTGAGAAGAGAGTGAGTTTGTTTATTTGTTTGTTTTTGGCTGCTCTTTCAATGTTCTTGTCATGGTTAAACAAGGGCCTCTAGCATATTTAAACTGTTTTGATTTTTAAGCAATGATATATTATGAGCACTTAAAGTGTTAAAATAAAAAGCAAATTTTTAAATGTTTAATTTTTAAGTTGTAGATTATGTACCTATATGTTAAAACATATATTTAAAAATTAATAAGGATTGATCAATAACTAATAAAATGTTTGTAGATTGGTTTATAGTAGCCCTCCAAGTGAACAGTCATGATCTAGAAATATGATATATCTTTGTCCTAGAAATGAAACCATTTTGCTTTTCCCTGCTAAACTAATTCTTATTCTGTTATGCTTATAGTTCACAAATGTCTCAGAGTATAATATGTATTAGAGCTATTAAAGACAGGTCTGTAATGTCAAATAGTAGCAAGTCAAAGATAACAAGTCTTGTCATTTAATGAGTCGAAGATCAGATATTATATTGTATTAAAACTAAGCGATATGTACTTATAGTCTGCTATTATCTTTGTTTGCAAAATGTCAGCAGAGAACAAACAGGAAATAGAAGATGTGGAAGACAAAGTTGAAAATGACAATGAAACAAAATGAAGTTTGTTGAATTGAAACAAGGAATTGTTTAATTAAAAGAAATTCATATCTCTTATTCATTAAGATATGCATCATAGAGATTCATTTAAGAACAAAAATCTAATATCTGCTTTGTAACTTCAGTGATATTTTCACATACTTTTATTCTCCAAAATAATACTGGCTGTGGAGCAGGAAAGGGAAAAAAATGTATTATGCTTTTCTATATATTGAGCACATACCACTGTCTCAAACAAAATTAATAATTTCAAAAGAAATGCATCAGAAATTATGATTAATTTAGAGGTATAAATGGGAATTGAGAAGAAATATGACTCAGCACTCTTGAAAGCTTTAAGTTTATTAAAATTTACATTCGCATGCACCAAATGGTGACAGATCTAGGCATTTCTAGGAGGCTGTGAAAGCAGCTGGCACCTTAGGTACTGCTTTTATATGAAAACATTTAGGTGAGAGAAATAAAAAAAAATCTCTGTTAAAAGTAAAATTGGCCATTGAAGGAAAGACATTGATTCCAGAATATAAAATACACACAACCATATATTTTCAAAACTATCTTGGTTAAAAGGCTCTTAAGCCTTGGATCCTGGTGAAGAACTAGCAAATCATGTGGAGTGACATCTGTCTCCATTAAATAGAGTAATTTCCCAGAGAGGAACAAGACTTTCATTGCAACAATAGAAGACTCATCAGTTGACAGGAAAGAACGTTCCCTGACCTGACCATTGCTGATGGGACTCTGATATGGTGTCCCAGGAGTGGACGGTCTAAAGCATTGATTTATTAGTCTGTTTAATCTTCATGCTTGCTAAGAAAGAGATCTTCCTTGATTTAAAAGCTGTCAGGCTGTCATTGCAAGAGGTTCATCTCCTGTCTTTCCCTCTATCTACAATCAAAGAAGATGACTCCTAGGCTTGTTACAAAGAATTAGCATAAAGAAGAAAGCAATCTAGAAATCGAACTTGAAATTTTCAGTTAGGGGCATCTGCATTATCGGTTAGGGACATCTACCTATTTCTTTTCCCATTATGATTTTCAGTCACTTCAGTAGATTTTTTTTTTTATCCTCAGTATAAAGACATCATTTTTAAATATTTCTGTTGAAAAAAAATTATAATCTAGTTAACACTGAGGTGGCAATTACAGCCTTAAGAGAAATGCAAATTTTGTGATCTTGGTGTTATTCTTTAGAATTAAGATTTTGATACCAGAACCCAGCCACATTGCAAGAAAAGTTGAGAAAAATAAATTTTGTTGGCAGGAAGAACACAGAAGTGGTGAAGTTCAGTAAGATTAAGAGTTGCAGTGCCCTAAATTGACACATTTACAATGTACATGTTGGATCGTGTAGAAGTACATGCTGGTCTGTTTTTGCTCCAAAATTCTGTTACCTTTTACCAGTTTTTATTGTAATGTATTAAAGTGTCCAAGGTAAAATCTATATGCATAGTAGCTGAATTAATATTATAAAAATAGTGTTTTTTTAAACCAGATGACAGTGTAAGTGGCAGATATTCATGTTTACAGGAAACCACGTTCATGTTTGCATGATTATCTTGTTACCAACCAGATCATACTGACAGATTCTGGTTAAGATTTGTTTTATTTCTCAGTTTTCACATCTCAATAGATTGAATTTGCTGATTTGATCACCACTCTGATTATTGACGTAATAGTGAGTGGAGATTCTGAGACGCTGTAGTGTTTTTGCAATTATGATTGGAATAAAAATACTCAGATTAAGGGTCTCTTCACTTTTGTGACTGGTGGATAGTTTTACACTGTGTTATCTAGAAAAGAAACATTTCTTGATTTATTTCTCTCCACTGATTTCTCAGTATAGTATTTGTCAAGATTCTATCCTAAGTGGTCCACACTCCATTCTCCCTTTTATTAGCCCCAAGCTTATTTATTACCCCATCTCATACCTGCTTCCATCCACATATATGATGACTTTTCTTACTGTTCATTTACTTTGGAAATATCCCCAGTATTAACATTTGACATTCTGCATATTCAGTGTTCTCACTTGGGCTGTTGAAATGGCCTCTTAACTGGATGACCCATGTTCAGTTCTTCCTTTTTTTTTTTAATTCTTTGTCAGACTAAATGTCTTAATGCACAATTCTGATCTTGGTTCTCTCCTGATTAAGATATTTTGTGCCTTCCCCTGTGCCCATGCTATCAAGTGCACCCTCATCAGCCGATTTAACACCACTAGTCCTAAATCTTGGATACATTTTTCTTCATAAATGGATCATTCATTATACTCTCACCACAAACGGGCACTATCCTGTGGTTCCCTTCCTTTACCCTTGCCCTCTGTCACAGTTCCCCTCCACCTGGAGTGTTCTTCCTCCATGTCTGCATGTGCTAATTATGCACACTTCAAAGTCCAAAAAAGAGCTTTTTCTACACTACTTATATAAATCCATTAGCAAGAAAGTTAATTTTTGCTTTTTTTCTCCTAAACTTCAATGTCATTATTTATGGAGCATCATATTTATGAAATATGATTTATACCACCTACTTTAGTGATTTATACATTAACATAAGTTTCTTATAATTGCAGACCAGGTGTTTTAGGCTCTCTCTCAAAAAAAAAAATAAGAAATTCAACATATATTTTAAAGATGTATATAATAGTTTAACTCAAGATTAATTACAAATATTTTCCAGAATATTTATTGTTATTATTTTTATAAATATCTTAATCTATCTAAACCAACAGTTTCCTGATCTTTGATTCAGGTCTGAAGAAATGGAAGAGCATTGCTTATTCTAAAAAGCTATGGATCCTTCTACTAAATGTTTGCAAGTACATGGAAGATGAATGATTTTTTGAAGAGTTGGCTATATATTTTTTGGGCTACCTAACTCAGAGGTATACATTTTTGAAAACAAAGTTTGTGACCTAAAGAAAAGAGAAGTCTTTACCACGATCCAAATCAATATTCTCAATAACACTCCTGGATCAAAAGTATGATCACTCAGTGCCTGACCACTTCACAGTATAGTAAGCCATTGTGTTAGGGTTCTGTTAAAGAGGAAATACAATTAGTGCTGTTACCAACTCTAATATTAGACCCAGGAACAAAGCCTCCTCTAAAATATTATGTTTGTGTGACTAGAAGTGAAATTCCAGCAGTTGGGAATTTAAGAAGGAATAGATGGTGTGGTATTAGTAGCTGTTACCTGAAATTTATCCCTAAGCAAGATGACAAAAGAGAGGTGACACACATTTCCGTGGACCAATCTCTTTCCTTGATGAATACAGAACTAATGAAGTAAGGACAGATGACTCAAGTAGGTGAGGTAAATTCTGGAATGACATCCTCTAAGGCTGGGTTGTCTAGAAAGCAATGAAAGCTAACCAATGGATGGAGAGCAGAAAAAAGGGAAAGAAAGGAAAAAAGTCAATGGACTTTTAAATAGTCACCTAGTATAAAAAAATAAAATTGACATATATTTCACCTTTTTTCTAACATTTTTAATTTCAAGGAACGCTGTTGGGAGCCAAAAGGCCTTCATCCTGACCGCCCAGCCCCCGGCATAGAACCTGGCCGTTAACAAACCTGTATGCTATCTAAAGAATGCAGGAGCAGATAATGCTCCAGGGAATAGTTAACCACAGAATGTATTAACATACCCGCCGGATAAGGAAGGACCTACTGTATGGCTGTTGGCCTGCCCAAGGTGCCCCTCTCCTCCTTGTTCCTCTTTTCACTTCTAACCTTTGTACCCCCTCACCCCATCAACCAAGGACCAATGAAATTGTAACAAGTATCCCCCTGCCTAGTCAGTCCTGCCTCCCTTTGTTCTTTTGTATAAATATACCTGCTCTAAAATAAATGAGAGGCTTGATCAGAATACTGTCTTGCCTCCGCTCCTTTTTCTCGGCCCGTTTCTCTTTCAGGCTGGACCCTCTTCGAGCCGGCGAATAACTAGGTCCCGCGGGTCGGGGCAGAACGCTATTTTAAGACAAGGATAGGGAGAGCGAACCATGGAGTTTCAGCTCTATATATCCAGGTAGTCATGGTAAAGAGGTGGGAAAAAAAGATTCTAGGTCACATGGCCATAGACAGGGCTCATGCTAACCTGACCACAGGACATAAAGGATAACAGGGTCCTTAGAACCGTGGCACTTTCTCCTTTGAGTATCTAGGGGCATTGTAGTCTCTACTTTCATTCTTTCTCTTAGAACCTGATTTTAGTCATTTCCTTCAATCGACTAGAAATGACAGGTAAGAGCTTAAAATGTCATCCTTCTCATGGATAGCTATATTTTAACAAGGGATTAGTCTTTAAGCTTAAGTGCCTTCAATGATGTTTCAGGAAATCTCTCAAAACCAGGTAACATGTTCAAGACATCTAGGCTTTTGTGCCCCTTCTAAAATCCTTCCTAAGTGGTCACGTAGAGAACCAAGAGACTCTTGCTAAGTAGAAAACCTGCCCTATCTATACCTGTTTGAAGGAGGTACCATCGTCATTTATAAGCCAAGAAGCAGCTTCTTTTATAAAGATAATTAGCCTAAGGTCTCTTTGCAATAACTTAGCGCCTTTAAACTTCTTTAACGTCATTTCCCAAGACTTACAATCTATCTCCTTCTGATACATATTAAAACACAGTAAAGTTTGACTTTGTCCAATTGTAACTAATAGGTTTAAAAAATTCATTTCCAGATAAGAATGTATTAAATATCTTTAGTTGACCTTTGTAAAAAAGGGAGGAGTTAGTGTTTTTTTAAAAAGTATAAAAAGAGGAAATGACTTTCCAACTCTTTTTACATACTAAATTGAAGGAGGCTTCTTTGCTAATTAATCTCAGAAAAATATGGCTTTTGTAAAGTTTGGAGTCATGGCAAACTTAGAGACTGAAGTCTATTCTACATTAAGAAAAATCTTATCTGTGGTATCCTATGTCAATCACTGTTGCAGATGCATGCAGGAGTGCAGGAGGAAACAAAACAGGTAAGTGCCACTGCCCTTATGGAGCTGACATTTCATGGGGAGATTTAGTCTGACTCAATTCTAGATGCTCTGGGGAGTAAAATAGTATAACCCAATTTAGATATATCTGAAACATCTGACTCAATACTCTACATTTTTCAATAAATGCAAGAAGAAAATACACAGTAACAATTAATGCCAAACACTTCCAGCAATAAAATAAATGTTTCGAGGTTGTAATATACAACATGGTGACTAAAGTTAATAATATTGTATATTTGAACATTACTAAGAGAGTAGATCTTAAAAGTTCTCTTCACAAGAAAAAAAATTATAACTATGAATGGGATGGTTGTTAACTAGACTTATTGTGGTGAATATGTTGTAACATACACAAATATCAAATCATTGCATTGTCCACCTGAAACTCACATAATGATGTGTGTCACTTATAACTACATTTTTAAAAACTAAAAATAAAACTTTAATAGGCATCTGTCATGTTTGCTTAGTGAATGGATTTTTAAATTTTGCCTAATTTTATTATAAAGGAATAGAGTAAAATTTATCTTTGGATATAATGGGTTAGAACAGTAATCAGAACTAAAATACGCCATCTCATTCCAGGGAATTAGCTCTTAGAATACAAAATCAAATATTTCACCAATAGCAAAATTGTGTTTTTTTCTGTGATAACTGAATAAGAAATTTAAATATGTCATGTCTCAAGTCATTCTCTTATGTTTCTTATAGTTTTACTGAAGTATTAATTCATGGCTGAGGACCATATTAAAAAGTTCAACATTTTTTATAATATGCCATAATTAATCCAAGTTTGATTAAAATAAAACTGACATGAAAATGTTGCATGTTCGTTAGCATTAAATTATTGTTCTGCTACTATGAAAATATATCTAAAGAAACAATGAAATAATGGAATATAACATATTATTGCTGAAGATGAGAGAAAACAAACCTTATGTAAGCAATGATAATAAATTAATACTCTTCTTCTATTTGGTCTTGCTGCTAAGTCTGTTTTTCCTCCATCACTGCACCCCCAGCTGCAAGGCAACTCATATTAATTAATCACACTGGGTTCAAAAATCATTCATGTTTTTGGTCAAGTCACCACAAATCTCACATTTCCCTCACCTCTCAGTATGAAAAATCATTTAACACCAGGTTTAAAATTAATTAAGTAGATTTTCTTATATTTCATGGAGAACCTTCTAAGTCATCAGAATTTAGTTTTGTTAAAATTTAAGCCACTGACGAGTTCTATAATTATGCCTGTCAACAGAAAACCTAACCATTTTTCTCTGAAATTTACTTTATTAGTAATCATGTTTTTAAACAGATTGAGTTAAAACAGAGCAAGGAGGGGTATGTTCTAGAATGATTTCATCATTTATATCAGTATGCAAGTCTTTGTTACCAAGATTCTGTCATTATAAAGATAAAATGAACCTCACCTTTAAAACATGCAGTATCATTAATTCTGGAATTAATGTGGAGACCTGATACTACATGTTTGTGTATACTTGATTATAGGAGGGTGCCTTGTTCCCTATGGCTAACAGCAGAAAATGAACATCCTAAAACTATGATTGTCAATTTTTCCTATGCTGGAGTTGTCTGATCTAATACTGTAGCTAGTCCTTTATTTAAAGTTGGCAAGCTCCCAATAGCCAACAAAAGCATGAAAGTAAATAGGGGTTAATATCAGTTTGTACATTTTAAGTGACCTTATTCTGCAAAGCTTCAAATTTGCAAATACTCACATATCAATTCTTATAAACACTTTCCCTCTGAAACTAGATCATTTCTTCAGTGCAAAAGTAAGGTTTCTGTTTCTTGAAGACAAGACTATACTATTGCCATCAGAAATGTGCTTTCCATCATTTTGTATTACCTGCTAAGATTTATTTACAGATTGTTTTCCAAAATAAAACCCAAATGCATCCTAAAGCAAATTCACAGTAGAAAGATTCAATCAAGAACTAAGACATTTTCAAAGATTTATCCTCATGGATACAAATAGATTATTCTAGCCGATAGCTCTCTGAAATCCTTGAGTCTAAAGTGTGATGACAATGCTCAAAGCCTGATTTCCAAAACTGTTCATATCAAATAAACTGCATTTAGAAATGTTCAAAATAATATAAAAGGTGATTTTGGATTTATTTTTATATTCTCTCCTAGAAATATAGCTGAGAATATTTGCTGAAGTAAAAACTCACTCAGATTTTCATCTCTTATTCAAAAGAATGCTGTCTAGAATGAAGAGAAATGGAACTTAAACTTAACAGAAATAAGATTTTCCAAAATTTCATGTCATATTTTTCAGTGAATAAATAGACTGACTATGGACTATATTCTCTAAAATGACTCTCTCCTGAGTGACTGTTCTTTCCAGATAATCCAGACCTAAATGACCAGAGCCCAGGTATTCCCAGGAGCAGCTCAAGAAACACGAGCAACCTAAAATGGTCCAAGTGTGAGAGACTCAAGAGACTGGATTGATTAGCAGGTGGCTGTGGTTATGAACTTCACCATTTTCCAAGAAGACTCTTTCTTAAAGTCTCTTCCAAATTTTACAAAACTTACAGAGCAATCGCCAGAAGGGCATGACCCAATGTGCACTCCCAAGGATTCACCTTGGTACATTTAAAAGCCCTTGATATTCATAAGGGATGACCATGATAAAGCTCAAGGACCCGTGTTTAGGACACCACCATTTTTGTCATTTCACTCATGTCAAACAAAAAATGTACAGTTGTCAGATAGCTACATATGATATGAATAGTATAACCAAGTGTTAAAAAAATAAGCAAAAATAACAACTTTCTTCCAAAAGGAAGAACATTCAAAACTTTATGAAGGTGGAAAAAATCAACATTTATATAGATTTTTTTTAGTTCTAGGTTTAGTTATATCTTAAGCAACACTAGCTGCCTGTTATCAAAAAAAGAAAAAATATATTTGTGGGGCAAAGAAGAAATAATTATTATTTACAAAACATATTCCAATATGTATGAATGATGCTGCTTAGACAACCCAACAAATCACCTTCACTTTCATCCATGCTTGCATTTTGCATAGAACTATCTATGCCAAATGGTCATTTTTTCTCACATTTATTATGTTAACAGGATAAATGCCAACATTTGTCAACATCTTGTAAATGATGAGTCTTAATGAGGCAAGCTACTGTTTCACTCCTCTGAGGAATCTCATAGCAGAATAAGCAAAATATCAGGTTAAAGCAAGTGGGAGGGAATCCCAGAGAGTAAGCCTTTTCTATGAACCTATATTCCTTGAGGTTTTCCTTAGAGTGTGTTCTAGGATCTGGGCCAATTTGGCCTAAACCTTTATACAACATTTTAATTATATTTTTAACAAATCCTGCAAAATGAGGTTCACATGTTGATTCAGCCAAAAAGAAAAAAAAAAAAAAAGCAGTATCTACAAGCTGAACAGAATGTAAGAGAGAGGAAATGATTCAGAGATGTTGCCAAAAACCAGTGAATACAGCATTTTTTGTAAAACCAGGCCATTTCCACTCACATTGGGGTGGGTGTAAAGACTGGTGCAGGATATAACCTTGCTCTAGAATAAATGAACCAATAGGTTTTTAACATATGTGTGCTAGATTCAAAAGCATAGAATTGAGCATTCATAAAAACATTATTTACAACACGAGGATATAATGCAAGACAAATGTTAAGTAAGATAATTCTTAGGCTTGCACTGTGTTCTGTGACAAGCCTGGAAGTCTGTATAGGATCATAGTTCATGCCATAGGTTTTGGGCTCAGAAATATTAAGTCTTTATTTTTAAGTCCTAACTCTAATAATTACAAATTAAATATATTTGGACAAATAATTTTATTTCCCTTAGTGTCAGTCTTTTTATCTGTAGAATGAAGTTAATAATGCCTACTACATGAAATTATTATAATAATTAAATGTGATAATATACATAGAAAGGTGCTTAATAAAAAGTAATTATTGTCACCATAGTATCTGCTCATGAAATTTAAAATTGCTAATCTCTGTTTTTAAAAATAAATAGTGGGTTGCAGGATACCAATATTTTTATAAAATAACATACATCTTACTGTACTTATGTTTTACATTGGGGATAATGGGGAGGGGTCCTATGTAAAACTAGAATCATTTAGAAAGTCATGAGTAATGATTTCAAAATCTTTATCCACCGTTCAACTTTTAGAAATGTTTCTTGGTCAATATTCTCAATTTGCTGGTAAAGAAAGGCAAGGTGGTTGCTGCAACTCCAAGCATTTTGTTCATACCCGAGGCAAGAAGAAACAGCATGGCAACTGCATCAGAAAACAAAGCTTTCACAGAAATCATAAGCATATGTCCACTTACATATCACATGCCACTCAATTTGTGTTTGCTTGCTTGTTTTGTTTCATTTCGTTTCAAGTTGGACATTTGTGACCATAAATAAAATCAGGGTACTATCAGTAAGGAGATGAGATCAATTCTCTAAAAAATAACTAGCCAAACTGACCTGAGGGAGTGGATAAGAGGTGAAAGGAAGCCTGTTATTAGAAGGCAGGACAGAGGCTACTGCAGGACATGTTCTAGAAGCAAGAGGGAAAATGACATTGTTGAGTGTTATTATAAATGAGAAATAAAAAAAAAGAGAGAGAAAAGGGTGTTGAAAACCAATACCCTTACTAAAGCAATTTACATTTTTAACCTAAGAGTTATGGGGAGCCACAGGAATCACATAAATTTATGTTTTAGAATATTACTCTCCAGGCAATGCAAATAGTTGGACTGGGGTAGACAATGGAAATATGTGGCAGTCCCCTGATTAGAGTGAATAAAGGAACCAGGTAAGGAAGACCAGGGGTTAAATTTTGGTTATGGAATATGTAGTTTACCCAAGCAGAGATGCCCAAGAAACAGTTCAGATAAATAAGTCTAAAAGCTTAGAGAAAAATTTGGACTGTAGACAGATATTTGGCAATATTCAGCATAAAGATAGCCAAAGTCATGAGCATAGACAAGATCGAGTAGGAGAATGAATGAATTCCATAAAAATGAGTGGAATGAAAATAAGAGAAGTGGCAAGTGATCCTAGCTGCTTTAAACAGCTAGAAGAAAAGAGGATGAAAATCCTTAAGGAAACTTAGAACAGGAAAGTGATGGAAAAGTCAGAAGACCATGGTGTTGTGAGGAAAGAGACGTGGCCAGAAGGAGTAAGTGTTACCAATCTTTGAGTTATATATGATTATCTAATATTTCTGAGCACTTATTATGTATCAGGCATGTTCTAAGCCAGGGTTTAGCAGACTTTTCCATAAAGGGCCAAATAGTAAGTATTTTAGGGTTTATGAGCTATATTGTCCCTGTCACAAGTGCTCCAGCTTAGTCCTTAAAGTGCAAAAGCAGTCACTAACAACACACAAAAGAGTGAGGGCCACTGTGTTCCAATAAAATTTATTTACAAAAACAGACAATAGGCTGGCTTAGGTTCCCTTACTCCTATTCTAAATACTTCACAGAAATTAACTCAGTGCTCCTCAGAACAAACCTATAAGGTAAATTTTTCTTGTTTTATAGGTAAGGAAACTAAAACATAGAGAATTTAAGTAAGTCTCCCAAGATCACAGAGCTAGCAAATGTTGGAGACAGAATTCATTGCCAAGTGTCTGGCTTCACAGCTTGTGCTATTCAATCAGGGCTACTTCCTTGAGCAGCAGTCTTTAGTGAATGGTGTGAGAGCAGTTTCAAGACAGTGAAGAGGAGACGTAGTTGGTGGTAGTGGGCTAAGGTGAGAAGTAAGAAAGTAGAGAATAGAGAGTAGATAACTCTTCCAAAATGTTGGACTTTGAAGAAGAAAGAAAGGGAAAATAGGGTCAAAATGAGACTTTTTTTAAGACAGGAAAGATACTGCATTTGTTAAAATAACAATGAGAAGAGAGAAAGAATAACATAAATATAAATAATAAATACATAGGTTTCTGGGGACACAGCAAGGAAGGGATTCTGAGATCAGATGCTTAAAAGACTGCTCCTGTCTTCTATGTGGCAAAAAGAGGGACAGAGAGATGAATGATTTGGGTGAGTACAAGTAATTTTATAAGTTAGGTGAATAAAAATTTTGAAAATTTCTTCACAAAATCTTTGTTTTTCTCTGTACAATAGGAAGACCATCTACTACTCAGAGAGAGACATTGGAAAATCATGGAGATTTAAATTATTTGCTTTACAGGAAAAAAAATGTTATAATTATAATGTATTGATAATGTATTTAAGTCTGAAGTGCCTAACGTGCTAGATACCCTTATATAAGAATAGTTTCATTTCAAACAGTAGAGCATCTCTATAAAGTAGATATTATTTGATTGAATTTGAAAAGGAGACTAAAGCCTAACTAGATCAAGAAACTTGACAATTAGGAAGAGATGGATCTAATATCTAACACTTTCATATATTTTATTTCAAAGACAGTATTTTTACCCATTATTGGGTAATGCCCACTAGAATACAATGTAAGGAAGCCCTGACCAGGCGAGGGTCGAAGGATAATGACCAACACTTACAGAAAGCATGACTTGAGAACATCAGACTCTGCCTAGTTGCATAGTCTCCCTAAGGTGGTAGATGATTAATTATACAACAAACTGTGAGGAAATCAATTGTTCTAAAGACCTTAGATGTGAGAAGTCACCCCCTGATCCAATAAGTTGCCAAATTCTGTTTGTTTTCCTCCAGAATGGTCATATATATAATAGTAAAAAGCATATTGAGACATGTCTCCCATGTCCCTTGGAGAATAGGCTTAAGTGCATAATTCAGCAAAGGAAATATGGGGCCCACATAAAATAGAAAACATGAAATGAGCATTCTAGGTGATCAGATGGTGTGAATGAGAAGCGCATGCAGGAACACAGACCAACACATGGATCCAGAATTAGGAAGAGGCACACATTATGCATTCACCCATGTGATCATTTAAATGAAATCTACATAAGTATACATGGTTCTGACATTTAATTAATAGCTATTTGTCCTCGAGTAACTTATCTGATTTTCCTGTCTTAGTTTCCCCACCTGTAAAATGTCAGCAATAATAATATCCATCTTATGGTCTTGTTACAAGGAATATTTAAGAAAATTTATGTAAAGCATTCAGGAAAGTGCCTAGACTGGAAAAAGTGCACAGCAAAAATACCTCCATCGCTATATCAATCATGACTATTATGCCACAGTGTTCCTCAGAGAAATTACTTAAACATGTTGCTTACTCATTTTTTTCAATAGCATAGAAGGTAAAACTGCCCCTAGCACTTGAATCCCCTCAGGAGCAAGGCCTGGCTACTGACCAAGGCAGCCGTACCAGCAGACAGCATTGTCAGCCATACAGAGGAACAGGGCAGTGTCCCCTCGCATTCATGGAGGATGCCGTCCAAGACCCCCAGTGGATGCGTGAAACTGCAGACAGTACCAAGCCCTACAGATACTGTTTTCTTCTATATATACATACTTATGATAACATTTAACTAACAATAAAATAGAACAATTATAATGATATACCATAAAAAATGTTAAGTGAATGTGGTCTCTCTTTCTCTCAAATACCTCCTTGTACTATACTCACCTTTTCACTTCAAGGAAACGCCTAACGGGATCTCTTGTCATATCCAAGTTGACAGCATCACTGCTTTTGCGCTTGGTGGACATTATTAAGTAAAATCAGGGTGACTTAAACACAAACACTGAAAACCAAGGCTACTAAGTGACCAACAGGCAGGGAATATTCACAACGTGGAGATGCTGGACAAAGGAATGATCCACATCCTGGACAGGATGGAGTGGGACGACATGAGATTTCGTTACGCTACTCAGAACTACATATAGTTTAAAATTTATGAACTTCTTATTGCTGAAATTTTCCATTTAATATTTTGGACTATGGTTGGCCATGGGAAACTGAAACCCTTGAAAGTGATAAGGGGGACTACTGGACACTTAGTTAAAACCAGGACATTCCCATAGTGTCTATATAATTGGCACTTGTTATGTTTAGACATTTGTCCATTGGCAACCCACAGAAAAGGGACAGAGTTTCAGAGTTTCTCCTTCACCATTGTACGAAACTCATTAAGGAGAAGAGTCTAATGTCAGCCAATAGGAAAAGGGAAATGATGGTGATAGTGGTGACAGCAACGACATGACAGTTATGATGGGTAGACTTTACCGTATGCCAGACACCGTTCCCAAGGCTTGTTTATATGCTCCCTCACTTAATCTCTGAAATAATCATATGATGTAGGTAATATTGTGGTCTTCATTTTAAAGATGAGGTGATGGAGGGACACTGTGGCGTAACAACTTGCTCACAGTGACATAGTTGGTAAACAGTAGAACCGGCTTATACACTTAGATGAACTGGCTGCAGGTTTCCACGTTCTTAACTCCTAGTTGTGGGTTTAAAATCTAGGAATCTGTGTGGATAGATCATGTACCAGAATCTACTACTTTACATGCCAGATATGTCTTGGGAAAGAGTAGTTAAATCTAAATGGTAGAAACCGGCTATATTGAGCCTGACCTGTGTTATAGTGAGGCCACTATTTAAGTATTATATATTCAGCTTCTTAGTGCAGGCATGCAAATAAATGCTCAAGTCATTTAAGCTCAAGCCTTAACAGGAACATTTTACTCTGATACTACTGTTCTCGGGAAGAGAATAGTCTTTCTCCATTCTTTTATGTATACAAAATAATTATTATTATTTTAGAAAGCTGAGTATGCAGTAGCTAAATCTGTAGTTTATATCTTTTAAGTAATCATTTTAAGTAGGCTCTTGCAAACCACTTAGGGAACGTACTCACATGCTGATATCAGTGATAATGTGCTCATACATTCTTGGCTGATTCCTTGTGTTGCTCTGTGCCCCCGGCTGCTGCTATGAGTGAGCAATTTCCAATGCCTTCATAGGCAGAATTAAAATCAAGTAGGCTTCCTGGAAGTAGAGAGGGGAAAGGCTAGAGACAGATCCCCACATGACACAGGAAGGAAAATAATGGTGAAAATGGGGTGAATAATAACAACGCTATCTGGAGGAAGCTGCCAGTAAATGGAAACAAGCAATCTCAAGATGCGTCAAGGCTGCCTTCTACAAAGAATGGTGTGTAATATTATTTGATATGAAACAAATGCATCTGTGTCTTTTTTCTGGTGCCTGCTAAGTTATGTACGATAGAAGAGTTTGGAAAGATAGGGAAGTTACTGAGAAGCTCAATAGCACTAGGAAGGGGGCTCTGCATATTTCCAGAGGAAAAAATGGAAATTCTTTGGCCAAAGGCAACTATTTCACAGTTGGTGTAGATTTATGGCATTCCACTAGTCAGTATGAGTAATCCTGACAACATACGTGTAAAAAAACCTTCTTAAAAAATAAATTAAATGAGATCATTTGTGAAGCTGAAACACTTAGAAAATAACTTGCAAAAATGTGACATGGAACAAATTAATGTGTGTTCACATGCCTGAGTGACATTTCTGTCTGTTGAGAAAAACCCAGTACCAGCACCCTGGTGCTGAGACGTTTAAGAGTGAGAAAGGAGCAGCTTGTTTGGGGAAATGTGTGTTTAAAACCAGTAGGATATTGAGTATGTGTTAGACCAAATGATGTTACTTAGATCAAGAAAATAATGAACAGAATTATTGGTCTATATACTTCTCTCTCAAGTATCAGTGACGTTTTAATTGATTTACACAAAGTTTAGTCTTTATTTCTACATGTCATGGATATGGCCCAATTTTTAATTTGTAAATTACATTTGCCTATGAAAGATTTTGATATAAAAAATGTTTATTTTTTTAATCAAATACAACAACAATTCTCTCATTTCTGTCATCACTTTAATACTTAGGAACCCCTCGCTGGTTCAAAAATTAATTGAACTTTTTGTTAGTTTCAGTGCTGGTGATACTGATGATGTGGCTGTAAGTTTTTACACTTGATTCTTCATCTGAAATCCATTTTTGACCATGTTTGTTTAAAACTAAGATACTCAGATTACATTTTTTAGTTATAGCTGTGGAGTTTGGTTAGAAAGGGTATCAATCCAGTTTTTAACAATAGCTGCCATAATCATCTTCAGCCCAGGTTATGTGCTTATTTTTTTTTAACATAATCTGCATCTGTAAGTATTTTTCCTGAGAGAGCCTTCAACCTTTTCAGACATTCTCTAAAAACAGCAATCTATTTTAAGCCTGAGAGAAATATCAGAGAGCATTTAAAGATTACTCTTATTATGTGATATGTTATCACCAATATTTTTCACCAAGTAGCCATCATTAAAAAAAATAAAAAAGTAACAGTGCTAAATGTTTGTTAGATGACTGCTTTTTTGTGAGTTCCTTTAATAATATAAATTCTTGATTCTTGTCTGCCAGATGACTGAATGCATTGTTTGCATTACCACTATCCACTAAAACAATAGCTCTTGAAATCAGAACAGTCCAGGAAGCAGATTTCAAACTTCCCTGCCCCCACATGCAACCTTACACACAGAAGTGAGCCTGGCCTTAGTCCTGAACAGGAACTGAATAAGCATGAGAAAAAGCAAAGATGGCAGTTAGTTAAAGCAACCCTGGAATTTCCCAGGCTGCAAAATGAAGGTCTCAAAAACTGTTCCTTGCACAAAACTACCTCCTTCTGCCTAGAAAAGGAAATCAGTGTTTGAGAACATCAGTTCAAATTCTAGAAAAATCACCATTATTCCCTCAATATTTTGAACAAATAATTTTCATTTTGAGGACATTGCTTATTCTACTCTCACATGAAGCCCTTAATCAATTGTGGATGTAATTCTTCTGCTGAGGAAAGTAAAATTGGCCTTAGAATATCACATCATGCCCAGGGTCAAAAAATTTTTTAATTAATATAAATAAAAAGTAATTTTTAAAAAATCAGTTAAATGTGAATGAACTGATGTCAGTCACATAATCCAAAGAGAAAAATTAAAAGTTTATGTACAAAAATGTTACAGACAGCATTCATGTGGTATTGTACATTTCTAGTCTTAAATCAACTATATGTTAAAGCCTTCCTAGTTTTCTCTGACTAGTATGGATTTATCTATTTTCAACAGATAGTTTAGCTACCATAAAGCAGTGTTGTCATTTTAAACAAAAGGAAAAATAAGTTCTGGGTGAATATTACTAAATACCAGGAGCAATTATTATGTATGTCTCTGGACTAGAAGATTCTTTCTTACATCTTGCTGTCTGTGGCTAAACTAGATCTGCAGCTTTCCTGAAACAATACTCTTTTACAATGTTCATTGTTCCTGAGCATGAAAAGATGCTGTATTTGTCTTCTCATTTTATTTTAGGCATGTGTGTAGTGTATGGATAAGTTAGCACATCACAGACATTATTTACCTGTGCTTTAATTATCTAAAGCTGCCAATCCTGGAACTTAGTCATTTCTAAAGGCTCTCTGAAGACATTCACTTTGTGAAAGAGGTGAATGGCTTGGCAGATGATGTGACAATAGCACATAATATCAGCAGGAAGTTCGAGAATGAAATTGTTCTCACATGAAATAGCCATTGAAGAGAACCATTTGTCTCTTGCGTAATTCATGCTCAGAGGCACACCAGCTGAGGAAATGATCACAGGCTGTTAGGAGGAAAACAAGATTTTGTTCACGTATTTTCCATAGACATGTTTCCCCCTGAAAGATACTCAGTGGTACGCAGACAAATTTCACAGCTTGGGCAAACGTACACGTGCATGGAAATGCTTGGTCTCCCTATGTGCAAGGGGTTGGCTTTGATTCACAGGTCCCGCAGATGTAGATAAAGAAATACTCTCCAGAAACACTGGCTAGAATGCAGCTGCCAGGGAGAGCCCCAGAATGCTTCACTGTGCGATTCTCTTTGATTAAGTGTGATAATGACATTCTCTTTGGCCCAACTCTCCTTAAACTCTTCTGAATTCTCTTCTCAAGTAGGTCCAACTTTAGCAAAACTGATGCTTAGTCCTTAGTCCATTTACCAGAATCTCCCATCCTTACTGTCTGATCACCCTTGATATTTGATCTGATTTCTCAACCTCCATCTTCTGGTTTACCCAGAATCTCCCTTATCCCCTTGATGTTTTTTCCTGGAAAATTTCCATCCACTGACCAGGTCCCACTTCGCCCTGACACACATAGACCCTATTACTAGGCTGTAAATTTAGAACTCTCCTTATTGTAGTTGGAGTTAGATACAATCACTCCTTTACTAAAATAACAGAAAAAAAAAAAACACAGTTGCAGTTGTCCTCTATCTATCATGATATCTCCCCTTGAGTAAAGTTTGCTGCTTATTTCCTTCAGAAAATATTTTTAAAGAAGGATGTATTTGATAGAATAAACCAAATTACTGTATACTTAGTCTCCCACTGGCTATGATAACGGACTTTCTGAAAAGGTGCTAGTCATCTATGAAACCTCTGCAGCTTGCAGGCAGGGTTAACAGTGGTTGGAAGGTCCCTGAGTTTATATTCTGAACCTTAGCCCATTAAATGAGCAAATGCATATCTATGTATAGAGAGGGAGATACTGAGTGTACTAAACTTAACCATTTCCAAAGAACTAAAACAGTTTTTCTGAGGTTTTTTTGTTTGAATGGTTGAGATCTGAAAGATACACATGTCAACAGCAGTGAAGTCTTAATTGTCCTTTGCCTGTTAGTGTTGTCTGAGTACAAAGACAAATCTTCATAAGCTACAGTGGAAACAAACCAGATTTGATTACCAAATGTCACACAAAAGCACAGGAATTTGAGACGATGAGATGTCATCAAGGAGAGGCAAGTGCCTCATTTTCTCACTTGGAAATTTCCCAATAGTCTTCTGGACCAGCGCAAACAAGAGAAGATTGGTTTACCAACATGTCCTTGAGGACTACAGATGAAGTAGATGACAATGTGTTCTACAGCAGAAAATACTGGTGTTCAATCAGTTTCCAAAAGTTGATACTCATCCAAGTAAAGATCACTAAGTGTAGAGCTAGTTAATGTTACCTGCTACCTACATGAGAATATGTGTAAGGAGGAATCTATACCAGATCGTTCACAAGGAAAAATCAAATATTAAAGAGTTAAAAAGAAGGTTGTTGCAAGTGGACAATGACATAACAATGCAAAAATAAATAAATAAATGAATAAACAAATGAATGAATGAATGAATGAATGAAAAGCCACACCTAAGAAGAAAGAACTTTATCCTAAGGCATAGAGAATGGGGAGAGAGGCAGTGGTGAGGCTGATGCAGTAGTAGGCTGAGATACGCTGGCCATCAAGCCCACTGGCTTAGGAGTTAATGAGGTCCAACTGCTTGCTCTATCACTTATTAGCTTTGTCACTTTAGGAGAATTATTTAGCTTGTCTAGGACTCAGTTCATTTCTCTGTAAAGTTAAGGTAGTAGTAGTACTCACTTTATAAGTTTATTTGTTTTTAATTTTTTTAAATTTATTTTTATAATGGTAACATTGGTTAATGAAATCCGGTCAGTTTCAGGTGTACAATTCAATAGTAAGGCATATGTGTGTGTGTGTGTGTGTGTGTGTGTGTGTGTGTGTGTGTATTTCATTGTGTATTCACCATCCATAGTTAGATTTCTTTCTATATTTTCTAAATTCATTTTAAAGATTGAATACAATAAAAATGTGAAGCACTTTACAGAGTTCTTGAAACACAAGGATTGTCGCCCACTGAAATTGGTGTTATTAACTGTTTTCTAGTTAGAAAAGGAGGTTAACACTCAAAACTGGTACCTGTTTTGATTTCTTAACTGGAAAAATTTACTTATGTCATTCTTTCTATTTTGAGAATCCAATGAGATATTATAAGTAAATATGTAAAGTCTAATTAGCATTGTGTCTGGAACATGGGAAAGACTCCATGAAAACTAAGCATTATACTATCATTAACTAATGTTATCCTTACCTATCTAAATCAGAACCTTAAACCCATTTCTCATGTTAGTGCCTGGGCAAAACAATTCATAAATACCGAACTGTTGAATAGACTTCCCCTTTAAAAATTTGCCTGCATCTGGGACTTAAAGGGTAGAGATTAGTCAGAAGAAAAAAACGTAGAGGGAACTCCAAATGTTAAATGTCAAGGTGTACAAGTTAGATGCACTAGGTGAAATTAAAAGAGAATGTACATGGAGAGGTGATGAGATGTGAGCCTGGAGCCAGAAATATAGGAGCCTATCATCCCAAATCTAAACCATTGGCCATTGTTGTCAGTCTTCCCTTCAAAGATCTAGAAACTGAACAATTCATCTACTTCTACTACTACATCACTGGTTTAAGCCAATCTCACCTGTTCCTTGGATTTTTGCCACACCTTCTTTCTTGGGCTTCTTACTTCCACAAACCAAAGTGATTGTTTTAAAACCTAAGTCAGAACATGCCACTTCTCTCCTCAATGGAATAGCAGTGAGCAACCTTCCATTGTACAAAGAATAAAGATTGTCCCTTTTCATTTTTTAATTGAGCTTTTTACACTGATATCATTGTAGAGTCACATGCTATTTTAAGAAATAACAGAGATGGCCTGTACCTTTTTCCAAGTTTCTTTCAATAGTAACTTTGTATAAACTATAGCATCAATACAGAACATTTTCATCCGCACAAGAATCCCTTGTGCTGGCCTTTTGTAGCCACAGGTAACTGTCTCTCCCAATTCCCTCTTTTACTTATTCCTGCCAGTCAGCAATTCTTCCTCGTTTTTATAATTTTTGTCATTTAAATATGTGATGTAAAAATGAAATTATTCAGTATGTAGCCATTTCGGATTTTTTTTTCACTTAGTATTATAATTCCCTGGATATTCCTCCAAGTTTTTGCATGTATCAGTAGTTAATTCAAATTTTTATTGATATGTATGTAGCACAGCTTACTTATAAGTTACCGATTAAATCTGGGTTATTTTCAGTTGGAGCTATAATAAATAAAGCTAATATCCATATCCATATATAGATTTTTGTGTGAACATGAGTGTTCATTTATTTGGGATGAATACATAAGAGCGCAATTGCCGAGTCTTGTGATAGTTGCATACTTACTTTTGTAAGAAACTTTCCAAACTGTTCCAGAGTTGGTGTACTATTGTGCATTGCCATCAGGAATGTATGAGTGATTCAATTTCTCTTTGACTTCACCAACATTTGGCATTGTCACTACATTTTTATTTTAGCCATTCTGATAGGTTTGTAATGATGTCCCATCGTAGTTTTAATTTTCATTTCCCTAATGGCTAATGATGTGGAACATCTTTTAATGTGTATATTTGTCATCTGTATATCTTCTTCTGTGAAATGTCTTTTCATATATTTTGCTTGTTATCTAATTGAATTGTTTATTTTTTGCTCTAAATTTTGAGAATTCTTTATATATTCTTGATACCAGTCCTTGGTCAAATATGTGGTTTGCAAATATTGTCTCATTCTGCAACTTGTCTTTTTATCCTCTTCACATAAGTTTTTAGGGTAAAAAGTTTTGTTTGTTTGTTAGTTTAATTCTGATGGGAAGAATTGACACCTTTACGATATGAATCTTCTAATCTACATATATAGTATGGCTCTTAATTTATTTAGGTGTTTTTTGACTCCTTTCTCAACATTTTGTATTTTTAGTGTACGATCTTAAATATGTTCTTTAAGTTAATACCTAGCATTTAATTATCTGTATTTGTAAATGGGATTATATTTTTAAGTTTGCTTTCTATATGTTCATTGTTTGTAGAAAAGTGATTAAATTTTGTGTGCTGGACTTATATACAGAGATATCACTGAAGTCAGTGATTAGCTATGGAAGGTTTTTTGTTTTGTTTTGCTTTGTTTTGTTTTTTAGGCAGCTTCAATTTCTTGGGATTTTTTGTGTAGACAATTATATTATCTTCAAATAAGGACAATTTTAAATCTTCCTAATAAGTGTGACTTTCCTTTCTTTTTCTTGTCTCATTGCAGTTGCTAGAACTTCTAGATATTGAATATGAGAAGTTAGAGTTTGTGTCTTTCCATGGTTTCCAATTTTAGAAGATAATCTTTTCACCATTAATTAAAATGTTAGATGTAGAGGTTTTTGGTAGATGATCATTATCAAGTTGAGAAAGTGTCTTCCGTTTTTCTTTACTGGGAGCTCTTGTGGTTTGTTTGTTTATGACTCAGTGCTGAATTTTTTTCAAATGCTCTTCCACATCAGTTGATATAATTATATAATTTTCCTTCTGTCATCTATTTATATTATGGATTACATTGATTTCCACGTGTTGAACAACCAGTCTTAAATGATCGATCACATACCTGAAATCATTCTCATTTGGTCATATTTTCTAATTCTTATTATACATTGCTAGATTTGATATGCTAAAATTTTGTTAAAGATTTGTACATCTAAATTTCAGAGATATATTCATCTGTAGTAGTTTTTCTTTTTTCCTTTTTTTACTATCTTCACTTGATTTTGGTAGCAGGATAATTATAGCCTAAAAAAATTATTTGAAAAATATCCCCTTTTTTATTTTCTGGAAGAAATTGTGTAATATTGGTATTAATTTTTTAAATGTTTAGTAAAATTCTTCAATGAAATTATGTAGTCCTGGAGGTTTCTTTTACAGAAGATTTTTTAAATTAAAAATACGAGTTCTTTAATAATTATAGACATATATAGGTTATCTATTTCATTATAATGGGGTTTTGGTATTTTGCAGTTTTCAGAAGGCAATTCATTTCTTCTATGTATTTTGAATTTATGAATGATTTTTTTATCATAATGGAATGTTCTCTTTTTTTCTAATAATTTTCTTTGCTTTTCTATATACTGTAATCACCTCTGATTTTTCTGGAATTAATGTTTATTTGGTAATTTTTTCCCTTTTCTTTTACTTTCAAAGTTCATGCCATTAAATTTCAGAATTTCTTATAAACAGTATTTATTTGGGTCTATATTTTTGTCCATTTAAATATTTTTTGTTTTTTAATTGGTAAATTAAAGTAATTTTTAATATATTAAGGCTTATCTCTGGCATTTTATTATTTGTCTTCTGGTTATATCTTCTGATACTTCCCTGTTTCTTTTTCTTTCCTTTCCTTTTTTTTTTTTTTTTTTTGCTTACTTTTCTATAAATTATTTGAGCATAATGCAGGAGTCTATCTTGATTTATTTATAATATTTTTAAGTATATTGAGTGTGTGTATGTGTGTTTAAGTGGTTGCTCAAGGTATTAAAGATTCGTGCATAATGTATCACAGTCTACTGGCATATTTTACTATTTTGAATGAAGAGCAGAGAACTTAAAAGCATTTAGATCTTTTCATTCTTCTCACTTTTTAAATATATTTTTTAAGGATTCCCTCTGTGTGCATTGAGCACCACATCAGATGGCATTATAATTTTGTTTCAACCACCAAATCTGACTTAAGAAACTCATTAGAAATAGGATAATCTATTATATTTACCTCTATTTTCAGATGTTCCTCTTTCTTTTTCTGAATTTCCAAGTCTTCTTTTGTTCATTTCATGCTTGACCCACCAACACTACCAGGTGAGGAGATAAGAGCTATTTCTAGAGGAATGTAGTGAGGCGATAAAGTTTTCACTGGTATTTGGATGAATGTCAGGGGAGAAGGTGGGTATTGACATAAAGGGTTTCTGTTGTGAGGTCACCCTTTCTCAGTCCTTTGGTTAAGAGGACAGGCTTTTCTTGTAGTTTTTGTTTTATTTTTTATTTATTTATTGTTTCTGTCTGTGCCTGTTGGCTGTTCTGGAGGGAGGCTCCTGCAAGGTCCTCACAGGATATACGAGAACAAAAAGAAAAAAAAAAAACCAGGAAACTCAGCATTCTGTTCACCATGTCCAAAGGGCCCCTAATAGTCCATCTTCTTTCTTTCACATTTTAGAGTTTTCTGTGCTTGGTTGGTGTGTCACGTCCAGTGTTTTAGTTGTAAGAAGGAGGACCGGGGAATTATGGGCTACTCTGTTATGTTGCAGTGGGAGATCCTTACCAGTTTTTTTTTAACTACACGATCTGGTCTCCTCTCAATTCTCCAGTGTCATCCCTACTGGGCTTTCTCTCATTCAGTTTTTCCGGGACACAGTGGCCTCCTCACTACTTCTCTAACATGCTAAGGATGCACCTACCTCAGGGCTCTTGTAGTTATTGTTTATCTGAATGGAACAATGTTCTTTTAGATATCTATATGCCCTTATCTCTGTTCAAATAATCCCTTCTGTGTAAGGTCTTCCCTAAGGACTCTTCACGTAATAGCAATCATTGTCCCAGCATTTGAAGTCCCTATGACCTCTATTTGGATCCATAGCAATCACTGGACACATTAAGTCCTTACTTGTTTAATATTCATTCCTATACTAGAGTAAGGGCAAGGACTTCTTTGTGTCTGTTAGTTCCCTCAACAATATTAGTTCAATGAATGAATAAATAAAATAGAAACGGCCTTTCTTATTTTCAAATTAAAAACTGAAGTAGAAACTGGAGTGTAGAGAGATTAGTTGACCTGCATAAGATTAGTTTCTCAGAGAAAGAACATTGCCACTCACACGTGGAGAATGAGAGGACTACCCAATACCTGCTTCATGGATATCAGTTAATTGGTCAATCACCAGCTGAGTACATTTCAAATTCTGCTCTGACAGGTGTTCAGGGTGCACAAGCATAGCACGCCCAGTGCCATGGGTTCCGCAGACAGCACAGCCTGTCCACACTGCCACCTACACGAGACATACTGAAAACCTGTGAGAAAGCATTTCACCTGGGAAATCCACACTATTCTTCAGGCACGTGTTTGATTGCTCAATGTCAATACTCAAGGATCTAAGTGCTACATAATCTTCATTACTTTATAATTATATTTCAGTTTCAAAAGCGTTCCTTCTATTTGTTTTCAAGGAATCTCTTTTGAAACTTGTCAGGTAATTAGTTGATCAGCTTACCTTTCAGCATCAAGTGGTATTTTATCTTAATCTAAGATGTCTTTAATAACAAGGTATCAGCAATGAGATAATTCAATTCAGAAACCTCCAGAGACTGACTTACATTGTATTTGTCATACAAAAACAGAGACTTACTCAAGTGGAATGTGAATAACTGTGTTCAGGTATATTTAGCTCTGTTAATAGGTTATGAATTGAAGATACAACAAGTACTTCTAAACATATTGTATATGATATACAAAAATAAAATGTATAATATTAATTAAATATAATAATATAATTATTTCAATATACATTTTTCATTTTGGCTTAGGTTTTAGAGACCTAGAGACAAATTTACTTTAAAAATATAACAATCAATTTGTTTTGGGTGCCTGTAGAACTACATCTTCTATACCTTTTAAAGTAGATTTTATACCTTTCCTGTCTGCCTGCCTACTTGCCTGCCTTCTTTCCTTCCTCCCTTCCTTCCTTCCTTCCCTCTCTACCTCCCTTCCTCCCTTCCTCCCTCCCTCCCTCCTTTCTTTATTCCTTCCTTCTTTTCTTCCTTCCTTCCTTCTTTCCTTCCTAACTCCTTCCCTTCCACCCCTCACCCTTCCCCCTTCCTCCCTCCTTCCCTCCCTCTCTCCCTTCCTTCCTTTCTTCCTTCCTTCCTTCCTTCTTTCCTTCCTTCCTTCCTTCCTTCCTTCCTTCCTTCCATCCATCCATCCTTTCTTCTTTCTTTATTTCTTCCTTCCTTTCTCCCTCCTTTCCACCCTCCCTCTCTCTCTCTTTTTTATTTCAACTCTTAAATTCCTTAAACATCTCAAAACATCTTAAATCTTTCTTAAACTCTTAAACATCTTAAACTCTTAAACATCTTAAACTCCTCTAAAGCGTATTTTAGTATATAACCTTCTATAATATTTTGTAGTAATCATAAAAGTAACCTGACCAAACAACCTTATATTTTTACAGAAACCTAGTTGGACTTTGCCAGAATGAAATTGCTCATACCTTGCATTGATGTGAGGGATACCAATGGATAAAACTATCTAAGTCTACCCCTTTACTTAAGGGAGTCCATCCAGACTTGCAATATATTTTTAAATATAATGATTACTCAGTTAGAACAAACATTCTGCATCTTGCGGTAAGATGATGTAGGACAAGTATTTGGACAGGTTTTAGGTGTTTTGTTATAATCCTCCACCACTATCAAAACACTGGATTGATTACTTCTTAACACTGCTAAGCAACAGAGACTTCCACGGAATTATATAAAACACAAGGAAGAGAGAGGTGCTCAGAGGCAGAAAAACCTAAGGACAGACTCTAAAGTTGGAATGCCTATTTTCAACTTCTAGCATCTTACTGACTACATGGGCACCTGAGACTCATTACTTATCTGTGCAGATTCCTTGTGTATAAAACAAAAATTATAACAGCACCTACTTTGCAAGATTGGTATGAGGTTTAAATGTGTTAATCTTCAGAAAACACTTGGAACAGAAACTGTCCCGTAAATGTTAGGTATTATTATTTCTAAGCAGAAGTTGACACTATAATGCTTCCTTAGCCTGGAGACCTCAGTTACAGTACCTGACATTCATGTCTCCCAATGACAAAATAGAATAAGAACCAAAAGCTACTGTAAATGGTTAAGAGAGAATGTGGCATCACTACTGTATCATTCTTAACAATCTGTGCTAATCATAAATTTGTGTCATTATTTATTTATGGAGGAATGTTTTTAATTGTATAGCCATTCCACTGCACAAAAGTAGATTCTGAAAGAAAATTTAAGGTGTAATAGATTCTATCTTTAAAAGTTTATTGCTAGTATTATACGAAAAAGTAGAAACATAAATACGTAGCTAAATGATTGATAGATAGATAGATAGATAGATAGATATCAGCTCTAAAAATACGCAGATCAGCTGTTTATCCATCTATCTGTCTATCTACCGACCTATCTATCAACACAACTTAAACTTGAATGACTTCCATACTATTTATCCTACTTCTTAGAAAGTTCTTAGGAATATCTACTTATGTTTTTAAAATGACTAATCAATTTTAACCTTCGATATTTCTAATTGTCTTTTATGTTTAATTAAACCCACCAACTTGTTTGTTCCTCAGTGGAAATACTTGTTAAACTGATAATCTATTTCTGAGTAACAATGCAGAACAGACATGGCTTTGCTTTTGCAAACAGTCTAATACCCTCCCTCCCCTCACAGTTCGTTTCCAAAATGAGTGCTGAAGGGCCTACCATGTCTGCCCAAACTGCACCCCTTCCCAGTTTTACCCCTGTTCAGTTTTAGACTTGTGGAAGGAACTGACTGGGTTGATAACTCACACATCACTATAGGCCTTCACTACTAATTTGTAGATTATCAGAGATCCTGGCTAGCTGAAGGCATTTTGTTTATTGGATGGGTAGACGAATAGAGGGCATCTTTGCTAGCAGCTATGTTTGCTATTTTTGCCTAATGTTTAAATGGAAGAAAATTCCCTTATGGCTTTCTCCCATTCCAGCACTTTCCTTTGTCCTTATGTCCCTTTTATTTCCTTACCCTGATGCCTGCTGCCTCTGAGAACTCCCTCCCTATTCCTGCCCTGGTTGGTTGGGCACTGCCTCCAGCTCAGATGAAATCCAGCAGGCCTCTAAGGGCTTGGCACATGGCACAGGAAGGCAATGGGGTATTTTTTTCTTTCTTTCTTTGTAATTCTTAATGATCTTTTCTTTGTAACTCCCATCCCCAATTATGTTCTCAAAAGGCAACATCTATGCATATGTACACAACTGAGAGACTGCCTTCTCCTTGTTTTTCTTATGATTGTGCCTGTGAATAAAACCCTGAAATTATCAATTGGATAATGGAGCAATGTAGCTCTTCCAAATGGTTGGGTTAAATTGGCTGTGGTTTCAAGTAGTATTATCATTAATAATAATAATAATAGTAATAACCCTCCCACCAGTCGAATATTCATTCACACATAATAGCATACTAGTCCCCTACTCTGGAAGTACCCAGGGGATTGCTGTCTGGACAGAATCCTCTAGATATCAAGACAAGGAGTGCCTGGATGGGCCCAACGTGGAAGGCTCTCAAACATGTTCTTTCCACCTCTCTTCTTGCTTCAAGCCCAATTTCTAGTACCAGGTTTCCCTGGCAGTCCTAATCTGTAATGATCCCTCTCCTCCCTGATGGTATTTATTATCTCCAACCCTCACTTATCACTTTACAATGCTGCCCTGGATTATTATTGATCTTTTAATGTGTTTCCCATCCCTTAAACTTTTATCTTTCTGCTTCATTGTAATTCCCATCTTCTACTCTAAGATGCAGATTTATCAGAGGTAGCAACTATCTCTCAAACTTCTTATAAGAGTCTTAATTAACTCAAATAGTTCTTTGTGCCTGCCCATCAAGGTAGGTAGGATCCACATGTCTGTCCCTTTTGCTGACACTGCTAATCCCATGATCAACACTTGGAGTGCTTTGACTCCATGCTATATGTATTCTAAGACCCTCGGGAACTTTATTTGATTAACCCTTATTATGTTATTAATCCTTGTTAATTCTATGAGATGGGTAATATGTTTCCCTTATTACAGATGTTGTAACTAAAGTTCAGGGTCATACCCCTAGTAATTTTCAAACCCAAGTCCACAGTTGTTAATCACCATTGTTATTCTGATGATAATACTAAAAGGAGTAGGTTGGATGCATTCTCTCCTGACAGATGCAATCACATGCATCGTGTAATTCTCTGCTATAACACTGAAAAAAAGGGGGGGGGGCAAATTAGGAAGGAAAAAATAACCCTGTATATCCAGGAGTCAGAAATAATCGTCAGATTCCTTAAGTATCAGGGTATCCACTGCATTATGGCCCACCATGATGTGGAGGTTGTCTGAAGAATTGTGGAAGAAAAACAGGTAATCCTTTTTTTATGATGTTTAATTTAGTACACAAAAGGATCCCAGTTCAAAACGTCACACTGGCCCGAAACTGCACAGTACTGGCTGAGGAAAGGACAGAAAGAGCTCTCCCTTTCCATGTTAGTTTCTTTTATTTGTTCTTCGGGGCTGGCAATGCCCCACTTCTGAACTTCTCTCTTTCCTAACATGAAAATTCTCTCAAGACCCAGTGAAATACTTCCAAGTACAGGAATTTCATTAAACAATATTTATCTTTGTCTAATCATGGCAATACTGTCTTGCTATATGTTATGCCTCATAAGCATGTCATAAAATGTTTGAAGCTTACTAAACCATAATTTTTCCTGTTTGTTCCAGTTACACGATTATATGTCCTTGGTTATAAATGTTTTCCTGGTATTTATCACAGCACTTGTGTGACTATCATTCTTCATGCTTTCTTTGTATTGCGTTACCTTCAGCTGTGCTTAACTGTCACTTGATTGCACATATTGCATTTGTTTGGGGCCTATTGTTTAATGACGAGGGAATTGATCCTATAGCAATTACCTACTTATTGGGGCCAACCAAGGTCAGGGATATTGCTGGAATTTTTTTAATGCTGGTAAAATCGAACCAGTAAGAACTCCTTGTCTGTCATTTTCCCTTGGATATTAAGTGATTGAAATTAAATAAAATATGATTGTGCCATTTTAGGTGATTGACAATATCTTCCTCTAATTCTTCATTACTTCTCTATTGTTTTATCAGGTTTTCCTTTGTTTTGTCAGCATTGCTGGTTTTCACTGCTTGGTTGTAGTATCTGTTTTGCTAAGATTTTTCCTTCCCTCTCCTCATTCACAGACGTACTCCATCATGCAGCCCGAAGAGAATGACCTGACCTACCTTTCACATTTCTTACTTTCCCTGGTGATGGGGGATTTGTTGACATTTTCTGCAAACCCTGTTGCTATTATGAATCAGGAACTAGATTTCAAGCTCCAGCACGCTCAGAGTTAAGCTGCATTGAAAAGGTGAAAAAGAAATAAATAGAAAAAGCTTAAAAACAGAGAATAAGGGAACTTTTATAATAATAAAACAAGGCCGGCTCCCCAAAAACACCTTTTTAAATGCATCATCTACCACAATTTTTATCATGAGGTTTTTCTTCTTTCAAAACTTTCTAAAACTAGGCCTTTATACTTCCTGATCTAGTAATTGTGATCTCAACTAACAAATATACCCCTATTCTTATTGTGATCATTATTACAATTGATATGTAGCTAGTAATAACCATGAGAAAACCCTTGCATGTAGGGAAACATCCTTTCTAAACTTTAAAGACCACATGACAAATTGTTGTGGTTTTGAAACAGATGCAAAACTCATTATTAAGAATTCTTTTGCATGTATCTGCCAATACCCAAGTTTCACAATTTTAGAGAATTAGATGTTTTTTAAAGTATTAACTCAATTATGGTTTGTTATAGTCTAAGTTGATAATTCTTAAGTCTTCATTAAAAGAGAGATCTACCCATGGTGTACTGTGTATACAGCAAAGCGAATACAGTGGTATACATGGGTACCACTGTATGCAGTGGTACACACACACACACACACACACACACACACACACACGCCGATGTACCTCATGACTGGTTTAGCATGTTTTCTGTCCCTGAATTTAAGGATATTTTCAGACTTGTCCAAACGTTTGATTTTTGTAATTATTGTTGGGATTTTTTTTATCTTGCTCTACATGAAAAATAAAATTGTGATTTAGATAGTTTGGTCCCAGAGGTCCTGTCTGCACTCAGCAAATGGTTCCATGTCACTCCCTGCATCACAATATGGGAGCCACCGAGCTTGGCAGCAGCTAATCCTCTGAGCCTGTTAATAAGCTTAGGAGCACGTTCGTTGAAGGCTGACGCGTTAGGCACAAACAGGGAGAAAATATCTACTGGGGGAAGCTGAATTGGTTTTAATCATCTGCTAATCACCAGTAATGAGACCTACTCTGGGGAAGAAAAGAAAAACAGATAGTCGGAGGGAGGTTTTGTTCTTCACAGCAGAGTAACAGGGAATGAGAGGGCAGCTGTTATTAGGAAAGAAAGGATGGAAAGAAAGAAGGGATTTGGCTGGAGCAGATGAAGCGTCCTCTGCAGTGCTCCGTTTTGTTAGCCTAGTGTTTTTCATTCAGTCTCTGAAACTTCAGATCTTGCAGAGTCTCTGACAGCCCACCTCTAAGATATTGCTTTTTGAAGAAAGAAACTTCTCCCTGTCATCTCACATACTTTACAGAGTATCTTGGCTTGGAGAGAAAAAAAAAAGGAAAATGGCATGGGGAGCTCTGGATTGCTTCCCAAATAAAAATGGGTGCATGCAGAGGATTGGTTACATGCAGAAAGCTGGGGTGAGCATACTGAGAGTCCTTGTCAGGAAGACAAGGAAGCCAGACAAAGTGTCCAGAAAGAAAGAAAGAATCAGTTGTAAAATGGTCAGCCACAGTCAAATTGGGTAGTCAGTCTTTTTAAGTCTTAGGCTCTGTGTTTCAGGAAACTCCAGTATAGTTATGACTTTGCTGCCATGTTGGTTGCCATCATTCATAGACCCTTCCTCCCAAAGTTCACTTTTGCAATTCACAATATTTTAACCACAGGTAAAGTGGTGGATTAAAAATGCTCTTCTACACCGGACTGGTGTTTTCCATCAGAAGCTAATAATATACTTTCTTGAATGGTATTTCTAGAAGAGTCAATACATATAACTAAGCTATTACAATAGCTTCTCTGTCCACAATTGACTTATTTCTCCAAATATGTCTGTATGCTATGCCGGAGTGAATACCCCAAAGTACAACTTCTGTGGTCCCTCTACGGTCCATTTCTAGCTCAAAAATCTCCATCAGCACTTAGTAAACTTCATATTGAAATATAAACCCTGTATCTCTCAATTCAAGTTTCATCGTGCACTGGTCTCTTTCTCTTCTTCCATTCCCATAGTCTAGATTTGTGCCCATGTGCACTCTACTTCTGCCAACACAAGGGCTAACTCATCTTATGTAGCCTGGCCTCCCCCTATGGCTTTGTGAATACTATGTGCTCTTGAGGTACCCTTTGCTGACTGTCGTTTCTTTTAATTTATTTGCTGTTTAATAGTTGGCAAGGAAGGTTTCTCCTGTAGCCTAAACAACAAACCCTTTCTTTCTGGGCTCTCACGACAATTTGCTTCCAAGTATCCTGTAACTTTAATCTTATTTTTCTTCAGTAGAGGAAATCAAGTTAATACATTTTTTTTTTGCATTTTCCACATGTATATTTAAATAGTTGGGATTCAAGGCATAAGAAATAAGTCAAACTCGAATGCTCACATTTATTTTTGTTAGCCATTTATAGTTATTATTCCAACTACAGGCAATGAGTTGGGAATGAAGATTCAAACTATAAAGTGTATACTGGAGAAAAATAAAAAAAAGCAAAGCTAGTGAAAAGCATTCACTATACATACATCTGAGTCATCATTTCATAAAACTCTTCACATAATACCAATAAGTGACATGTCCTGAGGCCTTTCCAGCTGAGGGAATGCACAGTCTCTGCCTTGGGGGAGAGCACAGTCTTCTAAGGAAAGAGAAACGTGAAAATAAAGTGGTACCAGCCCAGTGCTATAACTGCAAGAATCTGCAAATGCCCTGAGAGTACTGACAAAGCAAGACTCCCTCTGGCTGAAGAAACTTCGATAGGCAGAGCTTAAAATAAGAGGTTATTTGGAAGTCACAATCTTGGAATTGAGAGATTTGCAGAAGAATAAAGCTAGGACTTTCAAAAAGAGAAAAGATAGAAGCATCAGGAAGTCAAAGAGAACAATGTGTTTTGTTTTTTTTGTTTTGTTTTGTTTTGCATATTGACTACTCTGGTGTGAGTAGAGATGTTCGCAAGGTCATAATGAAAATATCAAGTGTATCTTCTATTCTGATCACTGTCCATGTTTGCTACTCTGAATTCTGTGTTTCTAAGAATTAAAACTACATTCGGGTGTCATCCTATCACAGGGTCAGCCCATGGTCCTTTTAAAGTGTGCTGCCTGGATGTTGGAGCATAGTGATCATTCAGTGTTATGTCATCATCATCATCATCATCATCATCATTTGTTTTTAATTCTAAGAAGAGTTAAAGAGCTAAGTGGCAAAATTCTTTTGTTTCAAAGTAGAGAACAGTGGTCCAAGAAGGGAAATGACTTATCAAAGATCATCAGTGATACGAGTGATACCTTACATTAACATACAACATTTCAAAAGGCTTGGATATTTACTGTCTCAGACACAGACCTTTGAAGTAGGGTGAGGAGGAGCTGCTGTTTTCCTCCACCTGTGGATAATGTGCTCAATACTCACTGCTAATCTGAGGCAGAGACAGTATTTAATTTCAGGTCTTGCCCCAGTCACCATGTCTCCTTTAGTCACTATATTTGCATTCTATTTAGCAACTAGAAGTTGAGTGCTATAGTCCTGTTCAATCCCACTATTCTCAGTATCCCAACTGCAGTTATTAAAGAGAGTCAGGTTACTTACAAAATTGAGCATTTAAATGTGTTTTACATCAGCAACATTTTCATGGTGTGAAACAATGAATTGGCCAGAATATTTCCTCTAGGGCTTAGTTTATTTTTAATGGCAGTATAGAGTGCTGAGACAAGACAATACCTGTAAGCTCATCTTACAGTATCTCTTAGCTCGATCACACTGAAGACATGGGAACTGAATTCAGATACATGAAGTAACTTTCTCAAAGTTACAAGCAAGCGTTTGGAAGATTCTAGACAAGGATTTTTGTTTATACTGCACCACTTTTTCTGCACAGGAGACAAAGGAGAATGGAGGATGCTAAGTTAAAAAGAGCTATACTATCTACTAGAGTAGTTAAAGAGGTGCAGGTAAGAAAACATCTTGAAGGAAAGAGCATTTTGAAGAAAAGAAAAGGGGGAAGGTTCATAGCTACTTTAAATTTTAAGCTAAAATAAATTGCCTAGTAAAACACAGAATTTAGAAGCTAAGGCCACTGGTTTAGCTCTTATATTAATCAGTTTCTTTTGTGTAGCCCTTAAATGTCCCAGGTCTCAGTTTCCACATCTGTAACATGGCCATAAGAATAATAGCCACCTTGCCTGCTTTTACTGGGTTGTTGCAAGGCTACAACCTGAGGTAGCTTAGTGACCCAGGTAGGTGGTAGAAGGCAGAAGTGATGCCTGAGCCAAGGGTCCTAATGGAATTAGAAATGAACAGAGAAGAAGAGGTGGTGAGTCCCGACCTGTGCAAAGGCTCTTGAGTGAGACAGCAGAGATGGTGCCTGGAGAAAGCTGTTAAAGGCCCTTGGCCAGAGGGTAGCTCAGGGTAGAACGGCTGGATCTGCCAGACCAAGGTTAGGCCTTTATCCCATGAGATATGTGGTGTGTCTGAAAAGTTTAAACTGAGGAAGTTCACATCAATGTAGGACTTTGCTTAGGAAATTTCTCTCAGACAACAATGTCAACAACAAATGTGAGAGACACTAAAGGCAATACAGTGCTTAGGAGGCTTGGTGGGAACATCCGTTGAGTCAATGCCTGTGGGATTGGAGGGGAGCGGGCAACACTTAGAGCAGTTAAGGAGTCTGATTCTACAGGACCTGCTGAGCCATAGAGGTGAATGACTCCCAGCTCTCTAGTTAAGAAAATTGGTCGGATAATGATGCTTCTTCTGAATGGAGCGATATTGGAAGAATGGGTTGGGTATCAGGTGGCATTAGGTTTGGGGCCTCCTGAAGAGGGAGGATAGCATGCTCTTGAAGGGGGCAGATTTTCATATCAAGGAGATGTGGATTTTTATTTTGGCTGCAGCACTTTCCTGGCATGTAGAAGATAATGAAGAGAGGCCTGGAGGGTAAAGAGTACCATAATTAAGGTACGGGTAATGGTGATAGTTTATAGCAATGGCCATTGGTAGCTTATCATCCAGCAAAGTATTCTACAAGAAGAGAGCTCTGAGTGCACTTAGCACATGGATAGTGATGAATATATGGGAAGGAATTAAATTACCATGGGTCGTGTACACAGTTAAGGGAGATAACTAGGGAGAGAGACAGCCCTGCAGTGAAACAATACTCAAAAAGGAACAGAGGAAGAGTTCTCCTTGAGAAAAGGTCGTAGTGGTTTGAGACAAGAACCACTGAGTGGAAGATAACGAATAACAGTTTTCACTCAAGTGTATCTTCCATGAAGGCAAAGACTAATGGTTGTTTTGTATCATCAACTACATACAATGCCTGAATTAGTGTAGGTACTAACTCATCATACCCATCCCAGCCCCTAATGTGTGTGCGTGTGTGTGTGTGTCTGTGTGTGTGTGTGTGTGAGAAAGAGAGAGAGAGAGATGAGGGGATAGGTGTGTGAGTGTATGGGTATACGTGTGTTTGGTGGGTGAGCTTACATATATAAAAATGGAATTATTTCCATATTTTTGAGATAGGGGATTATTTTTTTGCATGTTAAACATTGTCCAATACACAAAAAGAGACAAAGGTGACATGTTTGGAATAGGTACAAAGAAAGGAGCTTCAAGAAAGTCTAAAGTTTTACCCAAAGTCAGCAATAATAACATATGGAATGGAGTATGTGGGCTTTGCAAGTAAATATGTACAGGTTCGGCTTCTGCCATTTTCCTAGGAACTTCAGAGTTCTTTGGGGTCCTTCTTCAAATATCTTTGCTATCCCTAATCAGATGATAAAAATCGCATTTTAAAAAATTTAGAACTGGGAGGTTCTCCCACAGAGGGGCAATCTGAATACCACCTTGCTGGACTAAAACCAGAATCATGGATTTGAGGGCTTACAAAAATGTGAGGACCTTAAATTTGAACATTTTATGTGTTCTCATCCCATCTACAACTTATCGTGTGTGTGTGTGTGTGTGTGTGTGTGTGTGTGTTGAGTTGAGTTAGTCTCCTTTCTTTTATTTTTTTAAGGTTATGTTACAAAATTATTACTTTTTGGCAAATACTTGACTTTTTTATTTATTAAGTTTATGGGGATGGGTAACATTGGTTAACAAGATTATATAAATTTAAGTGTACAGTTCTATACTACATCATCTGTATATTGCATTGTGTGCTCACCTCCCAAAGTCTAGTTTCTTCTGTCACCATGAATTTGACCTGTTGATCCTCACCTTTTCCTCTTGGTAACCAGCATACTATTGTCTGTGTCTCAGAGTTTGTTTTGTTTGATCATGTATCACTTTCTGTGTTATAACACACATATGAGTGAAATTATATGGTTATTGTCCTTTTCACTCTGACTTATTTCACTTAACATGATACTCTCAAGATCACAAATGGCAGTGTTTCATCTTTTTATAGCTAATATTTCATTGTATGTATACCACACCTTCTTTATTCAATTCTCTGTTGAAAGACTTTTAGATTGTTTCTAAGACTTGACTACCAAGTATAATGCTGCAATGAACATAGGGATACACACACACACACACACACACACACACACACACACACACACACACATATTTATATCCTTACAAATAAATGTTTTCAATTTTTTTTTCAGGTAGTCACCAGAAGAGGAATTGCTGGGTCATATGGTAGCCATTCACAACTTTCTAAACTACAAACGTATTTCATGCTCAGCTGACAGTAAAAATAAATTTGCAGAATGTATACAGATCAGCTGGCTCACCTTGCTGGGCTTAGTATAAAAATAGTAGCTTGCTTCTGAGGCTCTGTCTAGCTCTATCCTCTTGGGGCCACCCTGAAAATGTGACCCTGCAGTGACCGTTGCCTATAGTGCCCTTTCCTTCCCCTCAGCTCCTCACCCTCTCTTCTCTTTACCCTACTAGAGCATCTGCCTCAGCATGTTATCTTTCTGTCTGTCAGGCTGATTAGCATACTTTGACGGATTAAAAGGCTAAGGTCAAACCAACAAATCCCTGAAGAAATTCTGCTAATTATTGTCATATGTTTTTTTAAATATTTTGCTCTTCAAAGAATCTAACAAGAAATAAAATCCAACTTTGTATCCCAAGGGTTGTTTTAATATTATATTTTTAAAAATCCCTTTGCTTTCTGTGTTCCATGTAGCAAGAGAGCCATGAATGGATCGCAGGGGTCAGTGGCAGTCATTTCCACTTCAGAAGAGTTTCTTTCTAAAGTGGCACGCAAAATGGCAAGCAGAGTCTTGTGACACTGCAATAGAAAGTCCATGGAAAGGTGACTTCTTTAGCATCTATATAGAATGTCTAAAGTTGACATCAGGATGGAAAGTGGAGCTGACTACTCCAAGAGGCAGTGGGTTTAGTGGCCATGCTCCGGTGCTGCTGTGCCAGGGTTTGAATCCCAGTCTCATCCTTTGTGGGTTGTAAGACACTGATCTCATTTCTTATTTCCTCCAGGCCTGTAAAATGGGGACTTGGGAATATAGGACCTCTCTTATCAGATCGTCATGAGTATTAAGTTAAATGAATTTGGAGACATGCCCGGAACTACAGGGTTGTTCGCTAGCAGTGATTTCTTGTTTTGGTATTTTTGACCTTCATGTTGTTGACCTCTCTGATGCTCAGAAGTAAATTCATGGATTTTTAAATTTCTAAAAAATTAGTCATCTGATTGACAAGTATGTATGCAAAGGTGAGTTGCCAAAACACATCAGCTACAGGTATGTCACCCCATGGCCCACAGATAGCACTCATGAAAAGCATTGTCAGGCAGGCTCCAGCCCTGCCAAGAGCAGGACCTGGGGTAATGGGATCGGGCATGCCCATGGCCCATCTTTAGTCACCCACCAGATTTTTAATCAAATCAATTCAGAGAATGATAAGTGCTCATGCTGTCCCTCAAAAGTCTTCACCCTTTTCATGGTGACCTACATCTTGTGACCAAGTAGTTTGTGGCAGCGGCATGGGGCTGGAGCTGGAGAGTAGTCTGAGAGAGAGTAAGCTGGGGCAGGTGGGGGATGGAGACGAATGTGAGAGGAAAGAGGAAGGAGCTAAAGCACTAAACTCAAAAGCTAATTATTCAACACATTTTGAAAGACAAGAACAGGATAGCCTCCAAGTAAGAGGCGTCTAATAGCTCAAGAAAGTCTCCAGCAAAGTCATTCACTACAGGTGAAAGGCCAAATTACCAGATCAAGTGGCTACATTATCAAAAATTATTCTATTGATTTAAGTGAGACGTGTTTTTCCTGAGATAATTGCCACCATCTAAAATCTCCTTTCCCGCTGATTTGGAGCAGGCAGCATCTTCTCCAAGTTGTTCAAGATGTGTTCATGAGTGGGGGTGAGCCTGCTGGGAGTCTGCTTAGCACTGGCGCAGAAAGGCAGGCAGGCTGCCATGGCTACCAGGGCCAGCACCTTGCCACTGGTGAGAAATCTGGTGCAGTGAGTGTCATTTGCACGAGGAGTATTCTACATTCCGGGTTTTCTGGCGCATTTTCTACAAGGGATCCTACTTGGGGAAACCACCCCCATGAGCCATCTCACACTTGTCTAGACACAGCTAGAAAGCAGAAGGCCAAAGCATTTAACTTCACATTTTATGGGCCACACAAGTGTGCGTTAGGCTTAACATTCCAGGGAGGTGAAGAGTGAGGAAGAGAAGTACTTCTGATTTTACTTAGATTACCAACTGCTCTTTATTTTTAAGTATCATAAGGAATAGAGCATCTTTATTGAGCTATGATTTACATATCACAGTGTATTAGCTTTAGGTGTATGACGTAATGATTTGATGTATGTCTACACTGGGAAATGGTTATCACAGCAAGTTTAGCTGATATCCAGAGGAGAACAGTTAATCGAACACGGATCCATCCAAGTGAAAACTGGAAAAGAATCTTAGAAGTGCATCTGCTTTCTAAGAGAATGAAACGTTCTCCCTGCGAGTCTAGGTATAATGCCTTTTTAATAATTCAGCTAGATTGTTCCCCAAGAATGATTTCTTTGGGCCACAGCAATGGTTGGGCAATTTCCACCAGTCAGTGGCTAAAAATTGTAATGAATTCTGCATGTATCGTCCCTCCTCATAGCATCAAAACTCTTATCCCAATTTCCTGGCCACTGTTCTTAGATTCACAGTTGGTTAATGTAAAACCAGGCTGGTACAGGGTGTCTGGCAGTTTGTGTTTGAACTTGAGCCAACAGAAAGCGTCTTTCTGGTGTTGGTGAACTTCCACCTCGCATGGGTCCAGAGTGCTATTGTGTCGGTGAATAAAAGCACCAAGGCGGTGGTGCAGTTGAACGTTAAGCCAATTATCACCGCTGCATTTGCTCACCATCGGAAGCCCCCTCCTTTCTGGGACTCCTCCAGCTCATGCAGAACATATTCAAATTTGCCCCTAAAAGGTTTAGTCTAGGTTGCTTCTTCAGTACTGTTTGAACATTAAATATGCAAATAATCATCATTACACTTCCAACAATTACACATGTTTGCGAGCACTATGTCAAGTGCTGGCAGCAGAGCAATCATTTGTAGAGACAAATATTCCATTCCAAGAGATGTCATGCTGCTTCGAAGATTCTTTTTTTTTTTTCTTTTTCTTTTGTATTAGTAGCCACACTGCTGCTTCCAAAAGTGTGCAAGTGAACACAACAGTGCTACCAATAGCTATCAGGCCCATCCCCTCGGCAGAGCAGGTGCCGATTTCCCATCCCAAACGATCAGGGCCTGTGAGCCAGACAGGTATGGAGTGTATTTAGTGCGGTTGCAGGAGGCCTTGCACAGGGCAGGCGCTTCTAGATTCCTTTATCTATCCTGTGGCCACTTCCCCACCACCTCTCCTCTCAAAAAGGACCTCAGACCTTCAGAATATTTGAATTCCTGATTTCTGACTATATTATCCTGTGTCTGTAACAGATGAATTGTCATTTGTAGCTCAGAGGTGTTGTGTATAAAGCTGACTGAAGCCACAGGCTGCATGTCACAGTGGGGACAGGTGTCCTTTGCTTTGCATTTTTATCCCTCTTCTCTTCGTCCTTCTTTCCCCTCCCTTCTCTTTGCTCACCGCTTTCTCTTTTCTGCTTCTTCATGTAGTTATGGATAATTGTTACTGTTTGCCTTTATCACAACCCAAAGTGGCAGCTTAAAGGGGCCTGGACTTGAGTCAGGAGTAATCTAATCTCGCCTTCTCCCAAAGTCAGGAAATCCCACATCTTGCGGGCCCAGTTGATAACCCCTGTGCTTCTTTTCCATGAAAGACGGATGGCTCTGGCAAGCTTGGAAGACTGCAGATAATGGGATTGACTTGGTACTTAAATCTCAGTGAACCAGGACAGCATAAGTAATTAGTGAATTGGATCCATCCTGGGGTGCTAATGATGGGTAAGTCTGCCCCCACGCCATTCTGAAAACGGCAAGAGACACATCCATCTCACACAGATAAAAACCAAAGGGACACTGCTCACAGACACAATTTATTCCTTTTTAGTGCACAATTTATCTTAGAAGGGAGAAAAAAAAAATCTCATTTTCCTCGAGTTATACCCAGAAGACCAAGTGACCACAATCCCACCAGAGTTCATTTTGATCACAATACTGCTGCAGTTTTTAATTAAGAAAGTCTAATTAAGAGAAACTCTACATTTATCTTCTTATCTACTTGTTGGCACACACGCTCAGACCATACCCATAATTGTTTACAATTTGGTTAAAGGCTTCCATTCACTGAGCCAATGAGGAGTCTTCATTTCCATTGAGGTTGGGGGCATTATACGAATTTTGAAAGTGTAAGAGTTGAATAGCTAACTTCAAGGATAACTTTTAGCATATCGGATCCTAGTTTACATACATGTACGCATACATATATACTTATACATATGTACATATATACGTACACATATAGTATACACATACACACACACACACAAACACTGGTCACATAATACATCTTTATATTTTTCCTCAATTAATTCAAGTGCAAAGTATATGTGTACAGACGGGTCTTCTCTTCCATTTTTCTTCTTCCACAGAGTGACAGTACTTTATGAGGATAATTTAGATAAATGTCTTTCTGTGGACTTCACTTATCCTTCTAGCAAACTTAATCGACAAAGAGCCACAAAAGATGGACGACACTGCACCCTGATCAAAAGTATGTTCTGTCAATGCAGAAGACTTTGAGATGGCATCTTTCTTTTCTTTTTTTTTTTTTCCCTTCTGATTTGATCAAGAACTAAAATGTCCAGGAAATCCACTTCTGTGGAGATGACCAGGAACTCTAACAATTATTAAAAGTGAAAATGTAAAGCAAATGCCTTTCAACTCAAAAGGGAGCAGCAATCAAACATGCCAGTGTAACAATTTTTATGTGGATTGATCAGAACAAAATGTGACAGATTGTGAGCCTCTTTTTCTCGACTCTGCCATGGCAAAGGGGCATTAAAACCAAAAAATAAGTCCTATCTCTTTGGTGAATTTGAATCTCTCTCTTCTGTCGTGATTGCTTTTCTGCAAACCTTTCATTTGGGGACTGACTGAAGTTATGACAGATAATGAGATTAGCTAAAATAGTTGGTCAGTAAGAAGATTGTTCCTAACTAATTTTCCTCTCCACCCCATCCACCAATCCAATCCTGGGTTTTTGTTTTCTGTTTTTTTGATTTTCAACTACAGTTGACATTCTGTTCTGTGTTAATGTGAGGTTCCTTTCCAGGTTCTTCATTTCCCAGAGACTGGCTTCTCAAAAGGCATGTTTATGTGCATGTAAGGAACATGCATAAATCAGTACATTGTCATATCAAGGACTGAGTTCCCTGAGACTTTTTTTTTAGTATTTAGTATTTAATATTTGAGGGTAGAGAAGACTAGGTGAGCACTCCGTGTTTCCTCACGTACTGTCACTAATTAGGAGATATTTAGACAAGTTTGATGAAAGGGAGACAGGGTCTGTATATCAGAGTGGATGGAGAAATTTAGTTTCTTTTTGGTGCCTAATAAGTTCTGATTTGATTTTTTTCCCCTCCATATGGATTTTTATAAGTTTTGGTCTGAGTAAAACTTGATTTTTATGTTCAAACTGGATCAATCTGGATTAGTAGTCATGCTCTAAATTATAGCTGACTCTTAAAAAAAGTTTAGGTTGATTTTATGACTTCGCACAGGAGCAGTGTCATGTATGTGTTGAATATGTGTGGGTAATATTCATGAGTATTGCTTACAAGAGTTCTTTCAATTAATAACATATAGTTTTATTCCAAAAATATTTTATTTTATTTCTTTCTACCAAGGAATAATATGAACTGATTAAAAAAAGTACTACTCTTTTCCCCAATATTATCTCTCATGTAAACTGACAGTTCTAGCTCTCATACCACCACAGTAAAATTAAAATACATGTCTTTCAATTACTTTGGGAGAACTCGCAACATGTTAAAAACATTAATTTAAAATTTTAAAAATAGCTCTATAGATTGGAGGATTTGAATGTAGAAAAACACATTTAATCTCTACTGGTTAAAGTGGCACTTTCATAAGGTATTTTTTAAGAATGATACATAAGTTCAAACTAGCCAAGAAAACTCTTTCTTAAAAATGTTATGAGATATTGAAAGCAAATACCTACTTACATATTATAGCAAAGAGGGTGAGGTAGTGGGTGTTGCTGTCTGCTTGCCTGGGTATAATCCTAGCCTCATCACTCACAGGCTGTGTCTTCTTGTAATTTGATTTCCTCCTATATAAAAGGGGAACTGTCATAATCTCAACACCATCCAGTTCTTGTAGAACTGAATCAGTTCATCCACGGAAAACAGTTAAACAGTACCTAGCACATGGTAAGCACGAAAAAGCAATTGGCTGTGTTTAAGAAAGATGTATCTTATTAATAAAAGTTTTATTTTTTGTGTTTCTACCAAAACTCTGGCTACTCTTGAGGTGTTCTGCTGACTAAAGAAAGAAAAAACATCTTCCAAACAATATTTGCCCAGGGCTGCTGTTGGAATCTGACAAAGGCTGCCTCCTGTGAGGAGCTGAGAAGACCCATGAAGTGGTCAGCCTGTATTCCCATCGTCCCAGAGCAATGCTTAGACCATACTGTCCACTCAAGGTCTTTTCAGTGGAGACCCAGACCTTCTACACCTAGCCCTTTCCCCCTCAGAATCAGAAAGTCACTAATAAATGTGATGCTGACATTTGCTGCCATGAAATATGCTTTGAAAAGAAGCACATGACTGAGATTAGAAAATGAGACTGCCCCTTTAAGTAGCACCCACTGAGAATGAATTATCTGATTTCAGATGGTCCTAAGTGTGGGATTATGTTTAAGAGATAAGTTTAAGGTTATGTTAATATTACCTTACAACAGTTAGAAATTAATAGTAAAGAGAAAGGCAATGTTTTAAATGTAAATCACTTTTTGTATTTTAATTGTTTGTACCTCCTTTTTCTCCTGGCCACTAAAAATGATCCTGACTTTTCTTCATGGATTAATTTGCATAGCAATATAAATTGTTGAGTATGTTTAAATTTTAAGGAGAAAATATTTAATAAAAAAATTAAAATCTTTTGATGTGAGGACTGCTCTACTACCACGATTCACTACTTTTCAACTTTGATAGTCATCGTGGAAGTTTCCACTTGCTTGATTGCAATATATCAAGAATTGTGTTGCTATTTGAACTTCCCCAGCCATAAATGGAAAGCTCCTTTACTTCATGGAGTCTTTAAATGGAATCCTGGCAGGTGGAAGAGCCACACTCTCTGAAAAGAAGGGTTACACAGACAACTTAGATGAAATCTATGAGGTATTCTTTCTATGAAAGAGACCGAAAGAATGGGAGAGAGAGAGAAAAAAAAACGTTGAGTGAAGGATTAAATGAACTTCAGGAGCATTTTCATCTGGGAGACAAGTGTGAATGGAAGAATAATAAATGACTCCCTGCCTTTCTAGAAAATGATTGGTGTCCATTGTCTATTCTGGAAGCCATCTGATAGCCCTGCCATCTACCAATCGGCATAGAGAAGTTTACATAAAAGAAAAGGGGTCAGCTAATAGAGAGAAGAGGCTTAGCCAAAACAAACTGAAATGCTTCATTTCACTAAGGTTTGATTAATGGGATATTAGACACCTAAGACCGTTAAGACAAGAGCTAACTAGCCTTTAGCAAACTGTGCTGTGAATCGCACTTCACACATCAAGATGTGAGGTAATGAGATTCTCAAAAAGTACTACATTTAGAAACAACCCCTTAAACTCGAACACACAATTCCCAACTCCTGCCAGTTGCTGGCATGTTTCCATTGGTTAAGTTGGAAAGGAAACTCAGCTTTTTTTTTAGGGCTAGTTTGTGTTTGTTTGTTCCTGACCACTGATAGCATGAGCTGGCAGCTGGTGTGAGAATAAAAGAAAATATGTGTGTATTGGCAGCAGCTAATTTATAACACGGCGTGATTATTCTCCCAGTCTTAAACATCAGAACTTATGGTTTAAAAAATAATAATTCGCATGAACAACTTTACAACTGTACACTGAGGGTTATTTGCTATGTTATGTGATGTGTTTTTGTTTTTTTTTTTATTTCCTCTCCCGGGGCCCCTCCCCCAAGATTAGTGTGACTTCGTGACCAACATGATTTACAATTGATCGATCTGGAACACTTAAAATTTTTGTTAGGGATGTCATAGCCATCACAGGCCATTTTTAGCCCGGCAGTGCGCTCTTGGTAAAGCTACATCTCCACCTAGTGGTGGCACAAGGCAATTAACTACCTTCCGCCGCAAGGAAACCAAGATGTCCTTGTCCTTTGCAGCCGGCACCAAGCCCTTGGCCGCTGTGTCGCTGAAGCACAACATTTAAAGATAACATTTTAATCTCAGAATATTTTTACTTCTTCCCCATCTCCTACATTTTTCTTTTCCTCAACCCTTAACGGTGACATTATTAGATTGCAAAGTAGCTGAAAAATATTCCTCCCACTCTATTTTTTATTCTTACACTGTGCTCAAAGGCTTTGACCAAAAACTCATTTGGGTTGCAAAGGATCATCTTTCAAGAATCCCCCATCCCTCTCTGCTTCCTTATTCTTTGCCAGCTCACTATTTGGCAGGCATCTCCACTGCTAGAGAGGCCAAAGAGAAGTTTCTAGGTAGATGTCTCAAACCTCATTCCCAGTCTGCTAGAAAAATTGCTTATGATGCTCCCTCACCCTGCAGGTTACTGAAGGTGCCAGCTCTGTACCTTCCACCTCAGGTCATTCCAAACAGAGAAGGGGTAGCAAACCCAGTTTTCACACAGCAGTTAGCGCATGGCTTTTGCATTAAACCCCTAGGCCTATTCTTAGAAAGAAAAAATTTAACCACACTAATGTATCTTGAGTTTATATGATTTGAATAATCAATAAACAATTAAGAATGTTTTGCTTCTTTAAGACCAAAAAAGTATTGAATCTGGTTGCAGTTAAAAGGAAATAGCTTGTTTTGCTTTTAATGTGATTTGCAAGGCTATGGAGCACCTGCTCCTTAGAGATGTTATTTTGGCCAATGATATAGATTATTCTATAGTTATTTCTTCTTGTCACTGTATTCATGGTTGGCATCCTCTACACTGTACTGAAACGTAAGAGAGAGCCAGAGTTTTTGGCTGGTATACGTCTAGTCAAATTCAAGCTAACAAAGACAGTTGTGGCTTGCTAATCCCTGTAATTAAACACTACTTGTAGGAGGGTATATTACACTGATTGAAGCTATTGCCACTGTATCGGACCCAAAAATCTTTAATAATCCGGCCCTGCAATGTTGAAGTTTTTAGTACCTATTAATTAACACCCATTAACTTACATAGAAGGCAAAAAGCAAGGAATTTATTGTCAGTTCGCTTCTGCTCCAACCTGTCTTTTCCTTAAACTTGGTATTTTCACAGGAGATGCCTTAAATTGCAAGAAAGTTCCATAGGTAGAGAAATGATATGGTAAGAAGTTTGGAACAATGGAATTCTTAGAACATGTTTAATTTTCTCCGTGTTTCGAGCAAAACCTACAGAATTCTTCGGCTCAACTGCTTAAATTTCCATCATCTGTGTGACCATCACCAAAGGTGAGTGACACAGTGCCATTTTCTTCATAGTGCTACAGTTTTTTCCCAAAAAGCTGCACTGACGGCTAGGGGAAATTTGGTTTGGTTTGGTTGTTAATGCATTCTCAAAATCATGCTCTTTACAAAAAAAAAAAAAAACTGTATTTACTATGTTTTTGCCAGAATTGTCTGCAATTACATGAAAATAATCATCACAACTTCATTCCTTGAAAGACCATTAAATTTTCTCATACTTTGAACAGAAGTGGAAAATGACCAGAACATGAAGCTATAAACTTGGGGTATTCCAAGCTTTGACCAAAGGACCAGTCCAGAATGAAGGAGCAAAGAACCAGACAGATTTTCAGACTTTGTTGCACAAAGAGAGACTGATTTTGGGCATTGTGGGTGAGGAAGATCTCTGGGTATTGATAGCTACACTTGATCACAGGCTTTTTGGAGTTGCCCGGTGGCCACACTACAACATGGATACTGCACAAAATTCAGTTTTTCCTGAGCCAAACTAGATTTGAAGGCCTCCACAGGACAAGCCAGGACACACTACAGTGTGGGGACAGACGTAAGAGAGTTTCCAACAGTGCCTACAGTGGCGTGCACACACACACACAGCCCCCTTTCAGGTCATCGGCTCAACAACTCCTCAAATTAATGTGAATCCTGTATTTTGAAATTAGAAAGTACTTAAGTAAGAGTTATAAATGTCACTCTACAGGTGATTTATCAGCTTGAACTGGACATGTGAGGTTGCTTCTGGTTTCTCATTACTCCTCCCACCCCAAACCCTACTGATATGTAATGGGAAGATAGGTGTGTGTGTAAACCTTCTACAATCAAATCAGCCCATTTACCAACAGTGCTATTAGCAGGGATGCGAAATAGAGGTTTGTTAGTAATTTTTTAGATCCCAGAGTTAATTATTTCCATAAAAAAAATCTTTCTGATTTACCCATTCTTTTTGTCCTTGTGACAATGGTCACCATGGCTCCTCCGTTGCCACAAAATACCATTGTCCCCAAACACAAGGTAGTAATGAGTAATGAGCAAAGGGGCTTCCAACCTTAGCCACACACCAGGTGGAACGCCCCCCACCCTTGTCTCTGAACACAAGGCCTTGGATTCCTGTCACCAACAAAAACCTTTTTCTTTATATTTCAGGGAACATAAATCCCCAATCTGGGCTGCTCCACCCCAAGGGACTCCTCCTCTGCAGAATGCCCACATACCAAGGGTTTTTACAAAGGGTAAGGCCTCAGTAAGCCAAGAGGGTTCCCCTTTAATTTTGCAAGGTGTGAGTCCTTCTCATGTACCTAACGAAAAGAGACTCCTGCCTCAGACAGAATTCCATAGCCTTTTACAGCTTTCCCACATGACAGCAGGAAACCCAACTGGAAGCTCCACAGAATATACCAGAAGAATAATGAAAGATTTTGTGGAAATAAAAGGGAAGAGAGTGAATTTATTTTCAGTACTAAGGCATTCTAAGAAGCACACTGCACCAAAAAATACTTATTGTCAAAAGTGTATAAAAACTTCCCACTTCACAAAATCAGGGATTTGTTCTAAAATCCCACATTGATTTGAGTATGTCAGTGGTGGGAAGGAAGCCCAGTTTTTTCTGAAGTCAAGTGTCTTCCTGTAAGGATGGGCCCTAAAAGGAGTGAATTTTCCATTCACTACACGTGAAGCTACTAGAGCTCAGTGGAGTGGTTTAGAAAAATTAAATAAGATAGTCACTTCCTGCTCTCCAGTCCCTAAGTAGTTCTTCAGCTCCCTACAGAATATAAAACTGTAATGTTTGGAATTGCCAGAAGGATAGAACTGGAGAAGTCCAAATTTCGTGATCTCTACCTCAGGCAAACTGCATAAGCAAACATTTGGCTTACATTTCAGGTCACTTTCTCCAGCTCCCTCACAGAAATGCTACTGTGTCTCTCTCAGAGATGCCAAGATTACTTCATAAGTGATTCCGAGGTGATCATTTTGAAATTTCAGTACTTAAATGATAGATATTATTAGGTGGTGGGAAATACTGTCACCATCCCAGGTTGAATGAAAGGGTCTTGAAGTGGGTGGGACATGAGAAGAAATCCAACATACACCTATAAATTCAGCTAAATTCCATTGTTTTCTGCTCCTAGTTCTTCCAGAGAATAACCAGACTCCAATGCCAGGATTTCAAGACAGAGGTCATGCTCTTGACCAATCTCATTAATTAATGCCCTATTGCTTAAGCAAGTATCAGTGTATACTCTATTTATGTATCTGTCTTCTAGTCTACATTTTGGTTTAGTTAAGAGCAACAATCACCACTTATACTCAATGGTCACTGCAATGTATGATTTGAGGTAGATGTTTAGTAAGTATATGTTAAATTAATTGTCTTTAATGAAAATATGATGACATCAGCAGTAGCTCTTATTAACTCTTGAAATGTGCTACTTTATTGTGTCATTCCTTATGCGTGTGTGTGTATGAATATGTGTGATGTGTATGTGCTGAGTATTTTAAGACTTTTTTGTCAGTCCTCTAAGAATTTAATAGTATGATTGAAATGATCCTTGATTGCTGAGAGATTCGAATAAATTCTCAAAATCCAAGAATTATTCCACCACTTCTCACATACAATTATTTCAACAAGTCTAAAGTTATTCGAATGAATGGCACTGGGATTACAAAAATCTGATGGCTTGACATAACGTTAAGGCTCATACTTCTCATACTTCTCCATAACAATAACTCAAGGAATATCAACTTCAGAGACCAGTTTAAGGACTCCCAAGGTTTAACACAATCATAGGTACTCATGAGAACAGAATAGCTCAGAACACACTTATCAGATAGATTCTTATATTCCTGCTGTCTTCCAAGTTAAAAACCATAATAAGATTACAATGGCTTGGAAGTTGTTTTTTATTACCTTGTTTACTTTTTTATATTCTTTCTAGATTCTCCCCTTTCCTCTCTAAGATCCAAAATTCCTTCCATCTTACAGATTCTTCCCAGCACACTTACAGAGATAATGCCATAGGGAGCAGTGTTGAGTCATGGTCCTTTTTCTCTTTTAATTATATCCTTAATATGCCTTTTAACCCCCAACACTTCAAATCAAAATAAAGAAAAGCAAGCTGTTATATTATACATGATATATATTGCAAAACACAGTGGATGGGGTAGAAAAAGGGCACCAGGGGGCACGATATTGGGAAAGGCAGACTGAGAATGGAAGGAAGGGCAGCAGGTGAGAGTACTTTATGGCACAGTTGTAGCTCATCAGTTTGTCTCCTAGACCCCTTGTTTGTCTTCAGAGTAGAAATAAAAGTTGTACTTCTCCTCAGCTGCTGTGAAGACTGAATGAAATGATGCACATCAAGCACCCAGTTCAGCCTCACTGAGCTGGCAGTGCTAGCCAAGAAGACATCAGTCCTTTGGTCGTGGATGACTTAAGACATCTCGATTTCACATATTATTAGACCTTCTCTTCCCTCTCATTTCCATTCTCCCCTCTTCTCTCTTCCTCTTTCTTCCCATCCCCTCCTGTTCCTTTCTGTTTCTTCCCCTTCTCTCTCCTTCCCTCCCTTTCTCTCTCCTTCCCTCCTCTCCCCCACCCCAATGTCATGTCTTTCTCACCTTTTTTATTTCCTCTATCTCAACTTCTGATTCAGTTTCTTAAGTGGCACATATTAAAACACCATATGTTTACCTTTCCATCAAAAAGGCAAAATGGCCATGTTTGTGCAGTGATTTAAACCCACCTCTAAAATTTTCATTGTCTAAATTCCTAAATATGAGCAGACAAAGCCCCCAAAATCATGGAGGAAAAGTACTTATCACAGTTGCCTAAAGGGAATTGTTCCTTCTACAGTGCCTTGCTAAAAAGCAGCACGTGCTTTTATCAATATTAAAATGACATACCTATCATTACAGCATGTCAGGCACTGTTCTAGGTGCAGGATCATTTGAACTTATGAGACCAAATTATGAGAGCACACTACACACCAGACATCACACCTCAGATGTTCTTCACGATGCCCCTGAAAGCTTAGTGTTCTCCCATGAAGAGGACACAGAATCAACAAAGTCTATTTTCATACAAACTCACCAAGGCAATATAAGACAGAGCTAAAAGTCAAACCAGGTTCGTTTGACTCCAAGACCCATACCTTTCCCATTCTGTATCTTGAAGAAGAAATTATCATCTCGAGAAAAATGTCCTACTTACACAATGTCCTAAGCAACTGAGTATAGATTTCCTTTCCTAAATCTACCAACGTTCTAGTGACATGATGTAAGTTGGACATCCTGACATCAACTAAGAGCAATGTTTTTACCTCATGTTGACCAAGTCCAACTGAAAAAGCCAAGTGTGGCTGCCTGCACCGCATCCTTTACCACAGGGACTCTGATGTCTGGCTGGCATCTGTGTTGCCTAGGCAAAAATACCGGGGCCTAGTCTACTTGGCTGATGTCCCACATGCCTCCCTTAAATAGCTTCTTCTCTAAAATCAGCCAACCCCTGCTACCATCTTGCTCATGCATTGCCTTTCATAAAGGTTCCTTCAGTTGTAATACTATAATCCTCCTTTTTTAAATTATGGCTTGAAAGCACAACTCTGAACCATGCCACACGTTATGACTGTAACTCGTTAGCACTGGGAGGTTGTGGGAGCATGTCTTCACCTCTCATCAGTGATTGGAATGTTGATTCTCTTGCTTTGTAGTTTTCCACAATCTTTATGAAATGAAATGCAGTATTAGTTTCTGATGTTTTCCCAAGCAACTGTCTTCTAATGGGAAAACTTTAAAAAAAAGACATATCACATATGCCAAATAGCTAACCTCACGCTCATAAATATTTATGTTTTAGGCAGAGTCGAAACATCATTTGTAAGATGGATGCTTTTTTTTGGATTTCCAACAGGAAAATGCCTCGCAACCTGAACCTGTGTCTGCAGCTAAGGGGCACAAAGGCCTTGGGCTGGCATGTGGGAAGGACAAGATCTCTAAGTGTTCCCGAAAGGGTTCACCTCAGAAGAACTCCAATATCACCTGCTTCCCATGGAAGCGGAAGATGTCCACATGAGAACAAGTATCGGGGACTATGCTGTAGGAGGACCTTGAGATGCTATTTTTGTAATGAGAAAAAGTCAGTTAGCATTGTACGGCGACTGGTCATCAGAGTGTGGTCCTTGTGCCTGTAGTTTCAGCATCTTCAAAGAATCCAATAGAAGTGCACATTCTCAGGCTCCACCACAGACTTTCTGAGTCAGGAAATTAGCGTGTGTTCCTCAGTGCCTGATTTAACCTCTTTAAGACTGATTCCTCATCTATGAAAAATGGATAATATTACTTATCTCACGGGGCTGTTGGAAAGATTCACCGAGAAAGTTCATATAAATTGTTTGTAACAGTGTCTGACACAAAATAGGCATGCAATACAGTACCAAATAGTTATACAACACCTAAAATGATTTTAATGAAATTAATATAGTTTAATTCAGTAATCTAGATATAGATTGTAGGAAATTAAAGAGCAACAATTTCAAGCAGAATATTCACAAAAGTCAAAGCACCTTCGATTAAATGTGATGATTAAAGTAATTTTATATGAAAATCAGTATCATCAGAAAATGATTTTTTTTTGAGGACGCATCCAATCTGATGGGCAACTCTTACAGACTTCACTGTGAACCCCTGGGCCCCTCCTTGTGTCCCAGCTGCTGTTGCAGAGGTATCTTCTGAGCAGATGTCTACCAGCTCTGCACGATGCAATTCTCAGCACTCCACCCTCCCTGAAAGGTGGTACCTCAACATCCGCTTCCTCTCTGGGGTTTCTCGCAGAAGGCCGGAGCATGCTGCTCAGCATTTACTGCTGTGCAATCGATATTACAGGAGATTTTGTGACTGTACTCAAGGGAGCCACTGTACCCATGGGAGACAGGAGCTAGCAGTTAACTCAACCCCTCCATCTACCAGATGGATAATCCTGAGATATATTTCAAAAGACCCTTAGAAAGATGAGGCACAGACTCAGAAAGATGTTCTTAAATTTTTTTCCTTCCTCTACAATCCTTGCCCCTCCTACTCTCCTGCTCCCTGGGCTTACTTCCAAAATAAGCCACCTGCATCCAAAATTGTGTCTTAACCTTTATTTAGGGGCCTAAGCTAAGACAGCCAGCTTAAACCAAAAGGGGTATGACATAAAGTTGATTTCTTTAAAGTTTTTCCAGTAATTGTGAGTGTAGAGCAAGGATATGAAAGCTGAGACCCATGCATGGGCTTCAGATGGTTCCTTAAAGCAAATGAAATTTTATCCAAATTTTATGCATGTGCACCTTTCTACATAGTATCTGTAACAGCAGATATTCAAAGGGGTCTGACGAAACAAATTAAATTTACTCTTTTATACAGGTCATAGGACAAATTTTGTTGTAATACATGTGAATGACTCTAAATTCCTTTGGCATATTCAAATTTCCAAATATTAAAGACTGTTGGAATTGGATGGAACATCAACTAGTTCTTGTTTTACCTTTGCTTATTTGATTGATTGCTTACCCAAGAAGATTTGACTCATTTATTATGTTACATGTTCATTCAAATCTTAAGTTTTGGCTTTGACCAGAATGGTCTTTGACCCAGTGGCCTCTGCCTCTTCCCCAACCCCTGTCCTACCTCCCTTATTGATGTTTGTTGTAGCTTTCGATGGCCGTTGTAACAAATTACCAGAAGCTAATGCCTCTAAGCAACACACATTTATTATTTATCATTTGGGAGCTCAGAAGTCCAAAATTAGTCTCACTGGGCTGAAGTCAGTTTGTCAGCAAGGCTTGTTCCTCTGGAGGCTCTGAGGGGAAAATTCACTTTTTTGTCTTCGTCAGCTCGTGGCTCCTTCCTTTCATCATTCTGGCCTCTACTTCTGTGCTCATTTTTGCTGCTATTAACTTTGAGCCTCTTTACTCCCTCTTATGAGGACACTGAACAATCTGGGATATTTCTCATGCCAAGATCCTTAATGTAATCTTATCTTTAAAATCCCTCTTCCCAGGTGACCTAACATAGTCATAGATTCCGAGGGTTAGCTCATGGCCAGCCTTGTGGGGCATCATCAACTACCACAGTGATCTCTGAACCTGTCACGAGCACTCCAGCTCAAAGATCTGAACTTGCTGTGTTCTTCCACTGGCCCATCTTCAGTTGAGTGACTTGCGTGGCCAGCAGCCTCTCTTCATTTAAAATGTCTGCTCAAACATCACCTCCTCAGAGAAACCACCAGCAATAACCCCTTTCCCGTCTACCATCCCTCACTATGTACTTTCTCTATTTCAGTTTTTTCAAAGCACTTGTATTAAGTGACTAAACAGTAAATATTCATTCACTACTTTTTAAAGATTGTGGATCCAGTAGGAAAGAGAGGAAAGTGGCTTTAAAAAAAAAAAAAGGCAAGAAGGTAATGTGGCAGAAACAAATACATAGTTCTAGTTCCTGCCTTTGGCCCAACTGCTTTGCTTTTAAACATAACTCTGGTGCATGATTTACCCTTACAGAGCTGCACCTATAAATGTAGATGCTGTTTCAAATTAAGGAAATGCCACAGGCAGAAGCACGCTTCTATAAAGAGATTCATTTGTGTTAACAGTCAGCAGAGATGAAGGAGGGTCTTTCTGGAAGCTACACCTGAGGCTTGAGAGTTAACCCGCATCCAATCAGTGGCAAGCTCACCTTCGGCTACTCGTTGGTAGCTTTGTGTCTGGAAGTGTGAATCTTATATGAGAATCTTATAACATCCTATGATGAGAAAACAAACAGACTTGAGTAAAGGCAAAATATGTACCAATTTGCACTGTAAAAAATAAAAAAAAAATTAAATAATGGGGGCAGGAAGCACACCACCCAAGTGCATGTCCTTAGAATTTGAGCCTTTAGATACTGGCTCTATCATGAGCTAGCAGTTTACTACCTCTTCCATGATTCAGGTTACTTCCCTGTTGAATGTGGTTAAGGACACCGTTGGCTCTAAGTAGATTGAGGGTAAAATGAGATCACTCACAGAGAGCAAAATAATATTTGGTATATAACATCTATTCAATGAACATTAGCTATTTCTATCCATTGTTTTTGATCAGAAAGACATGAGGGGGGACTGAGGGGGCACCTTCCCCACAGCCAGCCTCTTATCTTACTTCCCTTTAAGGTCAAGTAGCAATATATCCTAGGTATGAATGAAGGCCTTTATAGCAGTGATTCATCGTTTCCTGTGGGACCAACTACTACTTCAAAATATTCAGTTTCCTTGAAGTTTCTTTCCAATAGAAATTATGCTTGGTAACTTTTAAAATTCAAAGTTTACTTTTCATCTGGTCCTTGGCATTTTCTGGCTTGGTGCTCTTACATTTTAAAGAGCCTCCATTCTGCAAGGTAAGTCTTTTACCAAGAGGAAATACATCTGGAGCAAGACACAATCTTTTGGAGTTAACTCCAGGTGCAGTTGGAATAGTATACTTGTCCAAAGCCACAGGTCTGCCTCTGCAACATAAATGGTAAGTATTCATGTATGAAAAAGGGTTAATTGATGTTAGAAATAATTCATGTATCTTGGTCTGCTGTAGCAGAATAACATATACTGGGTGACATATAAACAACAGAAACATTTTTCACAATTCTAGAGGCTGGGAAGTTCAAGATCAAGGCACCAGCAGATTCAGTGTCTGGTGAGAAGCTGTTTCCTGGGTCATAGAGGCAATCTTCTCACTGCACTCTCAGATGGCAGGAGAAAGACAGGATTGCTCTATGGTCTCTTTTATATGGGCACTAGTCTAATCACAAGGGCTCTGCCCTCATGCTCTAACCACCTCCCAAAGGCCTTGTTCCTAGTACCATCACAGTGGGGGTTAGAATATCATCATACAAATTTGGAGAACACAAACATTTAGTCCATAGCAAATTGTGTATAACAGAATCCCATATAACCCCCTTTATACTTTCTTGACTAAAAAGAGTAATGATAATCTCTTATATTTAAAATCATAAAAAAGGTATCAGATTACTGAACCCATCAGATTATAAACAAAGGGCAAAGTGGAGCAAGAAGATGGCCCTTACGTAAACTGAACTCATCAGCTTTCCATCTAGGCCTTCACAAACCATATATAGCAAGACACTTACAAAGGGCAGAAGAAGGCAAATTGTCACAAACAGGGCATTTTATCGATAAAATTGAAACATCTCCTCATTTCAGGTCAATTCACTCTGACAGAAGAGAATCTTGGTACCTTCCTATATTTTCTTTATTTTTCTGGGCAATCAGAAAAATTCAGAATTAAGTCTAGCACGGAAACTCAACTTCATATGCACAGCATAAAAATATGAATCATCCCTACTCTGTGCCCTCTCCCCCAAAAGTCAATGTCCTTCTTTCATATTATATGGAAGGTAGTGACTGTTATTTTTTAGTTAATAATGTGTTCACGGTGATTTTGTTTTAGCAATCCATTCATTCAGTAGTAAATTGATGCTTCTTTACCTATACGAACGGCTTTCCAAATAATTACAATTGCTTTAAAATTAATGAAGAATTCTAGCTAAACAAATAATCACTTTTTTAAAAAGTCTCCCCATCAAATTTTATGATATCTCCTTGATATGACAAGTACCTCTTCTTAACCTTCAAAGATAAAACGTGCTGGCTGTGGTGGTGATTTTATTCTTATCCATTATTTATACAGGACATAGGTGTAGGTGCAGCTCTGTAGTGGGTGTGCCCAGACAACAGACAGAACAAAGCGAGAATTTTTCTTTTTCCTTTGGGGAATTACAATATAAATGCACACAAGGACACATGAGACAATGAACACTGATAAAACACGATATAATGCAAGCAATGTCGAGAAGTGAGTGGTTATTGTAACTGAAATGCTTTGCAGAACAGATGTTTTTTAAGGAAGTTTGTGAAAAAAGAAGGGAAGCAGATTTTCCATACATTCATGAGAGGTTGCCATGGGCTTCTGAGCAGAAGAGAAAAATATGGAGGTGGGGGCAGGGGAGCTTTTCTCTCCTCCCTTGCCTGAGTGAATCTCCTTTGCTTCCATATTGTCCATATTTCATAATTAGGGAGAGGATCCTTGACCAGTAGATACATTTCTTGTAAATAAAAGAGAAAGGGAATAGATAATGGTCAAGGAGCAATGGGGCAGAATGTGATGGTGAATGGTCTGAGTGCTGGCATTAGATAAACCTGACATCAAATTTGGGCAGCTGAGAGTTTGGAGGTAAAGAAATTTTGCAAATGTCAGTGAGCTGCATTTTAAGATTGTTGTTCCAGATGTATTTTGGAATTCAGAATAATTCAGAATTTACAAGGGGAATATGATATGTACGCTGCATACTACACTGCACCCTGGCAAGGTCTGTGGTAATAAAACACAGACATAATTTTATGGCAAAATATTCAAAGCAAGTAGAACAAACAAAGACTATAAGTAGCCTCATGTCAGTTCAATCCAGCTTTTTCTGCCAAATGATGTCGCGTTATATTTTTGTGGCCTGGAGAGTCATGCCACATCTTTCTGTAAGGAAGATGGAAAGCCAGCACCAACACGTGTGACAGACACGCAGCACATACTCATTAATCACCACTCTGGATGTTGTTACTTCATCACCAGATCCTTCACCAAGTCAAGATGGCCTTACCTCCACTGTCCTTCTTCCACCTGCAGTACTAGCACTCCTGTCCAGGTAACCAGCTTTTCTCGTGGCCAATTCACAATGGTTGCCTAGCTAATCAAGAGTGGCAACCCAGAGAAGCTGTGTTCCCATAAACCGTTCTCCACACCAGAGCCCATGTGGTCCTCTCAAAATGCAAATCAGAGCCCACCATACCCCATGCCTCATTATTCCCAGACCAGTGAGTAGAACAAGCTCTCAACTAGGTTTACAAGCCTGAACCTCAATTTGGCATCCCCTCATCCCCTAGTCATGTTGATCTCAATTTCTAAACTCATTCTCCTGTGTCTCAGGCCTTGCACTTGCTGCTCTGCCTGCCTATATGCTCTTCATCTGCCATTCTCCCAGCTCCCATTCTTTCAGTCTTTGCATTTGAGTTTAAAGTTTGCTCTGTGTTGCTAACACCTGGTCATGGTGTTACTTGCTCTGCTAACACCCAGTATTGTTCCTCTTGGACCCTATCCAAGGTGGTAATTGTGTATACTTCAGTGATTATAATCACACAATACCCTGAGAGAATATAGGTTCCATGAAGTCAGGGCTGTAACTGTTTTGCTCAGTCTTGAATCACAGGGTCCAGCACATTGTTTAGCACATAATATGTATATATTTATTAAAATGGAGTCTAAAGCACCTACCAGTAGCCAAAATACAAGACTAGATTCTTTACTCACACTATTTTAACCCTTCTAATAGAGGCTTTTAAAATAAAATCTCTCATAAGCCTAATTTTAACCCCCCTGTCTGGTAGGTGTTGCTACTATTATTTTGTAAAGGTAATAGCCAAGTCTGAGAAAATCAAGTGACTCAGACAACACCACATGGCAGGTTAGTGTGAATTGGGTGCCGGACTCTGGTCTGTCTGGATCCCAAGCCTGCGTGCCTTCTCCCACCACAGCGCCAAGGGGCCCATGCCGGGGCAGTGCAATACCGGCCAGTAGGGACTTTCCAAGGTGAAACTGTGGCAGAATATAACTTTCAAATAGAAGAGCTGGTTCAAGACTCAGGAGAAGAGAAATGTATACAACAATTACTTATAAATAAAATGTTCCACATCCAAGAAACAGCTTACAAACGGAAACTCTGGCTGGGTCCCCCAGTGCCCAAGGCCATTGGCATTGTCTGCGCTCTGGATGAGTGAGGCAGAGCCACACGAGGGCAGGGACACGGAACAGCTTCTCTTTAAGGCAGAGAAGGTACGGTTCTTTTTATGAAGCACCCGTCCTGTCACCCCAAAGTACCCTCCCAATGAAGCTCGAAGTCGCTCGTTGCCTTATGGTACACACGGACGCAGCTCTACTTCATGCTCCTCTTTAAACCCAAAAACAAGTTTTCAAAGTTTGTCTTCCATGGAGTCGCCTTCTCTGAATGAGGTGTTGTGTTAAGTTCTTTACTTACATTAGTTCAGAGAATACTTGATTTCATATCTAATCTCTATAGTAATAATAATTGATTTAATTTCCCAAATTATAAATGGCCTAACTTTCCTTATGTGTATAAATTATAGATTAAAAGCTAGAAATGTATATTGGAACTATAAGTCAAAAAACTTTCAGTAAACAATTGTTTTTGAATAATTCCTCCCAATTATCAAATTTCTATGGAGAAAATAACATAAGTTTTATGTTTTTAAAGAAAAAGTAACCAATAATATGTTACCTCTTTTGCTATGTACTTATAATCATTGAATGAAAATCGTCAGTGTAGCTACTTTAAGAAGACTTACGCAGTATCTTAGGATAAAAATGTCAGATGGTTATCGTTTGTTCCAAGATGTGAACACAATAGAAGATATGAAAATGAGGAAATGTCTCAGAAAGCGGTGCTGAAAAAAGCAAGGCAAATTTCATCTGTTTCTAATGGTGGTATTGGGCTGGACAAATAAGTTAGATTAACCCTGAAATGAAACCTGCAGACATTGAAATGATTAAGAAAGATGGATCTGAATTTAGCACAAATGTTCTGGAAAGAAAAATTTTTTAAATGTTAATGGTGAATACGCCACAAGCTTTCCTCCTGAGTAATTCGTGGTTTTTTAGTCCTGGCCCTAATACCAGCTAGCTCTCTCCTCCCTCAGAGCTATAGCTTCTTCATCCGTTGCAAAATGAGGGGAACAGGGCTGTTGTCAGAATTAAATGAGATCATACTCATACCCAGGCACTGACAAATTGATGGAATTATTCCTTCACAGAACTTTCTATAACTTCACATTAAATAATTGGAGTATTTTCCTAATAAAATACATTCCAATTATTTCATGAAGTCAAATTTTATCCAAGCAAGACAGTGTGTGAACAATAGCAATGGCAAAGGTCAACTGGCCATTTTTCTTCACATTGGGTCTTTGTACGGTGACCTCTTTCCCCACCACCTATGCTCACAGTTAAATTAAAACTGTTATGTTATTATATATTGGCCTCACTTTCTGGTTTCAGTGGATTGATGCAGGGTGGGCAAATGAGTGAAACTGGGCCAATGAGAAACTTTCCCTGAATTTGTGGAACTAGAGAGAACAAAACTGAAGTCTCTATGCTCAGGGGCTAAAATAATAAAATGTGAAACTGAAGGGCTATAAAGGTTAAGATGCAGCCACCTGGCAATGAGGCTATGGGGCAGAGATAAGCTATGATGTGTCAAGTGCCTATCATTTGCAGCCACAAGAACCTCAAAGTCTCCTACAAACTGTGGCCCCTAGAGAATCATTCATGGTTGAATGATAAATAAATTAAGACTGTTGATCAGCCTTTTAGTACATAAAGACAGCACATACCCCAAAGTATAGTTCATGTAACTTGGTCATTTGATGTTTGTCCAGATCATCAAATAAAGCTTCCAGGGGATTAAAACACTTATTTTGAGAAATACCAAGAAATAATGTTGAGACGATCCCCTGAGGTAAATAATGAATACCAGATGATAGATATAATAGTATTAAATTCTTCCTATCTCAAATTAAATTGGTCAATTTTACAGGTGAACTCAAGGAGCATTTGCTTTTTGTTCCCCTTTCCTATCTTAATTATTGACAATCTTATTTTCTTTCCAAAACAAAAGCTTAAATTCACTAAGCCACAGCTAAAGCTAAGCACATAGAAATATATTAAGTCATATATAATATATTTGTGGAAAAAGATAAATATAGTGAACCTAGGGTAGCATGTTTCATGTGTGTGTTAAGTGCCATTGAGTTGTCTCTGACTCCTGATGACCCTGTGAATGAATGATGCTCACAACGTCCTTTCCTCAACAACCCTGCTCAGTTCCTATAGACTCAGGCCTATGCTGCCTTTTATGGAGTCAGACCATCTCTGATCCTCCTTTTTGCGGTCAGGGTCTTCACAGAGCTCTCCTACAACACCATATTTCAAATGAATCCATTTTTTTCCTATCATTCTTTTTCACTGTCCAAATCTTATATCTGTACCTAGTAATTGGGAATACAGGGCATGGGTAATCTTCACCTTGGTCTCCATTGACACATCTTTGTTCTTGATGGTTTCTTCTGATTCTCACATTGATGCCCTTCTGTCCAAGTCTCAGGCTTCTCCTGATTTCTTGGCTGCAGTCTCCATTATGATGGATGACTGAGTCAAGGTAAACAAAGTCTTCATTGTCTTTGTTAAAGTTGTGTATTTCTTCTGTAGTCATAATTTTCGTTGTGCTAAGTTTCCAATGAAAGTCTTCTCTGGCACTTTCTTCTCTCACTTTTGTCAGAAGTTGCTTAAGATTATAGCTACTTTCTGCCAGCAAGATAGGGTCATCTGCATACCTTAAGTTATTAATATTTTTCCACCATTTTTTACTCCTCTTTCCTCTGAGATTAGCCTAGTTTTTTGTATGATAGATTCCCTAATGCTATTTAATTTAGAAATAAAGTAGGACCTACTCATAGGGGTAAATGCAATTAAATAATTCAGAGTTATGTACCCAAATTAAAAGCAAAGCACATAATATGGTGAAGGTTAATTATACCAATATGTAGCTCCAAATGAAAGGAAGTATTCTTATTAAAGTAAAACACCCAGGGAGTTTGTGTGGTGGTAAAAGATTCTATATTGTTAGTTGCTGAAATCCATTATACTCTCCAACTATAATAAAACCACAATAATAGTAAGTGGCACTTAAATAGCACTTTCCAAACGCAACATCATAATACTTTGCATTTGTGTGGGCATTTGCAGTTAACAGGGTGCTTCTCCACATGTTCCCTCGTGGAAAACTCACAAGGGGACTTGTGAAGTCAGCTCAGAAAGATGCTCCTGTCAGCTTGCTGTTCAGAAAGATCAGGTGCCTTAGGCAACATTATTGTACGTATGGGACATGGGTTCTACTTGGGTCTCTTGGTGGTTTTCACACTGTTTGGGAAATAAAGGATCACGTAGTTTTTATTTCATGTAAAACTCGTGCCTATTTTCAGGTAAGATAAATGAGCTGCAAGTACTTACAAACCGTCTCTTAAAATTTGATGCTTCTTTTACAATCACTCAAAATCAATATATTTATGATTATAAATAACTATATAATAATAGAAATTATTTTCTGTATATTTTTCATTTACATTGAAGCTTTCAATTTGCAAAGTACATTCCTATGCATTATATCATTTGAACCTCACAGCTTCATCATCAGAGAGAAAAGATAGGCATTATATTTCAATTTTAGCATAAGGAAAAAGTCCATGACTGGAGATTTGGGGTAAATTATTCGGGTTTTCTAAGCTGACTCCCACCAGGCCTTCTGATACAAACCCAACAGCATGTATGAAGAAACTTATCTTTCCTGCAATTTTGAAAATAGGCTATTAGTAATGTAAATGTCATTCTACCTCTAAAAAACAACTGTATTGGATGCTAACTCAGGTGAGGATACAGAATGATCGCTAATGTTAAGTGAGGATACAGAATGATTCTCAAAGTCACATTACTAATTCTGAAGTCCTTTCATTCTATTCCATTTTCCAGAAGTTTATGGCAACAATAATGTTGGAGTTCCAAAAGCAGCAGTCTGAATGACAGTCTGACTTGAATTTAAATCCTCACTCTGACCAGCTCTATGACTTTGCACTCATTATCTTTTGCTTCTCTGAGCTTTGTTTTTTTCATTTTAAACATTGGAAAAATAACCCACACTTATATATTTGTTTTGAAAATTCAATGAGATAAAACGTGTTAAGTCCTTAGCACTGGGCACCATATATAATAAAAAATGTTTAAATAATAGCCTTAAAAACAAAGAGACTCTATATATGTCAAGCTTAAAGAAACGAGCAACCTCGGAAATTCAAGAAATTCACAATTAAATTCTTATCTGGATCCAGTTTTTCCCAAAGCCCTACTTTCTCTTCTTGTTCCCTGGATTAGGTAGGGACATCTCCATCCCCCACAGTCACTTTGGCTCAGCAACTTCACCCTCACCCACACCCTCTTTCTGCTGCCTCCTCTGTCCCAACCAATAGCCATTTACAATGTAGAAATGAACAAAGATTAATCAAGTGAGAAGAAGCAAAGGCTATTCAGATCTGGCTACAGCAGGAGAACTGGCCACCATTATCTGTGTTTTGCAGAGACTTAAAAACCAAGAACAGAGTGAGAAAAATTTTAAGTGGTAAAAGAGAACGTTTCAGGTATTTCTTATGTGCCCTGATTGGAGGTTGTTGGCATGAGATTTCTGAGGCAGGTTAGCTGGAAGCGAAGCCCATAGATAACTGGTTAGGGATGCATATTTTGCTTTCTTTGGTCGGCCCTAAGATGGAAGTGAGAACAAAAATGAAGGAGGCTGCCAATTATTAGTCAGGTCCTGGCCATTTGAGGCTGATTGTCATTGGGGATATTAGTTGGCTTTTGAGGATGTTGTTAGAGATGGCATTCTGACTTCCTTCTAGTCCGATTTAGAGATAGCAGTCTAACTTTCTAGAAGAATGGATTGGTTTCTTGAGCTGATTGTTGAAGATTATGATCAAGAGCTCTGTTTTTATATATGGCCTGGCAACTGTTCATTTTTATATTCAGTCTCTCAACAGAGTGCCCTGAATTCTTCCTACATAAGACTTACTTTCTGGACTTGCAACTATTTTCATAGTCACTCATCGGCCAGCCTCAATACACACATTGAGCTCCCAGTACCTTTAGAATTATCTCAAGGAACTGGATCTCATACTCTTCTGTACACAACTCTGGCCTTTTTGCCTAAAACCAAATCTTGATTCTACAGTATGCCTTACTGTGGAATGTCATCTCACAAGCTGAATTGAGAAGTCATCTGGCCTAGAGGGGAGGAGCAGCCCCAGCTCTGCAGTGAGACAGTAAATTCTGGCGAGCACAACTTCCAGCGAGCACCTTACCTCATTAGGTACCAGTTTCCACAGCCATATATGAGGAAATGTAACCGTAAAACCACTTCAAAATGGTTCTATCCTGTTTAACAAGATACTGAGTTGTTTTTTCAGAGATACCAGACCAAAACCATTAAGTCCCATGGTTCAATCATGTGCAGAGATTGAACTTTGATCTCCAGCTGTACCCAAAACTAAAGTCTTGCGCCCCCTTACCTACCCACCCACCTACAGAACTAAAGGACTGGGACAAAACCGAAACTTGAACACGGGAACACTTTCAAAAACAGACCGATCTGGTGTTGAAACCCCTTTACCATAAATGGCCAGGCTCCAAGTTCCTCCAGTTAAAGCTCCCCTTGCCAGCACTTCCCCATACACGTTCCCCAGCCACTTACAAACCCAGTGAACTCTGGATCGAGGACTTCCAGCAATTGAGCACAGCACCATTCGTAATAAAATGGACAATCTTTGTCCACTGCAGTTCTCACTGTTCAATTCAATGTTTGGCTCTGCTAATGCCAAGTGGACAAATTCTTTCTGTTCTATAACCAAAAGCAGTAGAATTCAGGTCATGGTAATAGGATTACCACACAGATAAAGGGTTTATCATCCTGCCTGGTGCTTCTGCTACCCTCTCATCTCTAACAGTCAGTGTTGGACCAGCCCTGGCAGCTCCATTTCTTGGACTACCTCCTCCTCCTTCTTTGGCATTGCAGGTCATCGAAATTTCTTAATCCCAAAGGTTTCAGCAAATGATAAAATTTCACCAAATACTTATAGACTAAATTTCCTCCTGAACATGTGCCTTGTTGTTATGTTTATCTCAAGTCAAATCCAGTCGATGTAATCCTTTGAAAAATATTAAACTCATCTCCGTACTTGGAAAAATAGAAGTGGCTGTTCACATACATGGGGGGTGGCATGGGTATTCATGAAGGTAATTAAGCATTTATGATCATTTTAAGAGAAACATACTTTTTATGTCCAGGAGGATTTTTGAAAATGTTAAAATCAACCCAATGAAAGCCACAGGATTCTGCTCTCTAGAGAGTTGTTAGTGACATCCAGTGGGCTTGTCTGGTCTTGGCTGTGGTCCAGCCTTCCTCTGCAGGTCCTGCAGAAAGTGCCGCTGTGTGTGACAGGAAAAAAAAAAAAAAACAGGATTGAAGACAGCTCAAGGAATGATACGAACTAACACAAGGCAGTGCTTTGAAAGCATCTGATGTTTAGGAAATTCACTCAGACTTTTGACTTCCTCTTCCTCAGAAGCAGGATCAGAAACCCCTACCTCCCCCCATAACACACACCTGTGGGAGGCAGACCAGAGACACTTTCAATTTGAGGCACTTTGCTCTCTATTTCTTAGAGTCTCTTTGTATAGGAGGTGGAGAGGCTGAGGAGAGGAAAATGGAGAAAATCATAAAGGAAGGAAAAAACTTATTGGGGGAAGGGGTCCAAGGACATCGTTGAATGTGACAAAAAAATATTTTAATTTTCAGGAATTATGTCATCTGTGTTTTGTATGAATGACTCTTCCTTGGGAAAGGACTTTTAATGTCATTGTTTTGGTTTAAAATATTTCAGGATTTTAAACGCAAACCTGACATGTGCTCCAAAGCGGGTTTTCTTCCCAAGACCTGAAGCCCACCTCAGGGCCGAGATGCCCATGCTTCTCCCTTGGGACCTGCTCAGTCAGCCTGGAAGAAAGTAGCAAGACCCTACAGAGTTCAGTGAACTGCAAATGCAGACTCTTCTCTAATAGAGTGTGTACTCATAAAAAGATGTTTAACCTGCATGGGAGACGCCCTATTGTTTTGACCTTCATGACAATTGGGTGTAAAACTTTGAGTAAACACCTTCCTGACACCTATTACAGGGACTCGGTGGGAAGCACAGCCATTAATCAGAGCAGCCACGGGAGGCAAGGGCTGCTGATGGAACCCGGGAAAGATGACTTGGTCCCCTGCAGCTCTCTCTCTTCCTTCAAATTAAAATCCAAGGAAATCTAGAAGGGAAGAAACTCCATTTGGTTCTGGCTTGCCTCCCAGGTGAAGGGGCAGTTTCAACCTGTCTGTGCTAGCAGGAGTAAGGTGTGGGATATTGTGGCTGTTTGTGTTTTAACTTCTCTGATAGAGACGAGGAAACAAAGCTCAGAGATGAAATGGTCTCTTTCAAGAGACTCTAGGAGTACATAAAGCTGAGGTCGTGGTGACAGGGCTAGCACTAGTACTTTCCCAGTGATTCCAGCCTGCTCCCTGCACAAGTGACCAGGATAGATGTAAAAGTAGTCTTTGCACTCTCCAACACTGAAGGAGAAAACATGAGTGCTCGGATGTTGTAATGGAAGAACTGGATACTGCCCTACCAAGGATTAAGTGAGCTGGCAAAACGCTGAGCAGAAGAAAAGAGAAAGCTAAAAGCTAAGGGCTGGAAAGCATTTGTAGCTCAGATGTCCTTAGAGAGGCTCTGGCAAAAGTCGCAGCTATGTTAAGGTGCCTCTTATTCCCTCAATTTGACTTCTAAACCCCTGAGAACTGGTTTTCAAAACTAAACTCAAATACTGATTGAATTACAGAAGAAATCACACAAGGAGAATTAGCTAACTCAGATCTGGGTCTTTATTGGTGTTGGCTGTTCTCAGTTCCCACCGTGCTGAGTGACATGGTTTAGATGAGTCAATAGCTGTGGCGCAGCTAGTGTTGGTTGTGACAACGGATGCACTGATTGTTGCTGCTAGCTGTTGTAAGCAGTCCCTTGTAGTTTGACTTCTTGTCCACTGCGTTATGTTTCTTACTCTAAAAAAGCACCCACCAGCTCTTACCCTTTGGGTTAAGTGAAAAAGAAATTCATTTAGTCAAACAGGTTTTGCTTTCTTTTATTTCAAATCGCACACCGATTTTTTTTCTTGCATAGATAAATGCTTATCCAGATCATCCATAATGATTCAATATATGTTTTTTTTTTTTATTGAGAATAAATGCAAACAGTGAGCAAATCAGATTCATAAAGGTCAGTTAGTAAATGTGACTGAGCAACCAGTCTGTTTATTAAGTATATTATAGAGGCACCTTGGCCTTCTGCTACCAGGCACTTCTTTCTGGCTTTAGGATCTAAGCTTTACTTGTAACTCATTGCAGTTTTTTGTTGGTGGTAATGTCTTTGTAGTGGTACCCATCCTTACCCCCTTGTTAAAATAAATATGATTAACAAAAGTCATTACCATCTTTCCAAATACATACAATTAGAAGCAAATCTGGAGTAGGCCACCTGGCTGGTCTCTCAATGGCCACTTTCAGGCCTCTCTTCCTTCCTAGATTTCAATCACAAAGGCTAAAAGACACAACGTTACTTTCACACAGCTTGAGAGGAGCCATAGGACCCGCTCCTGCCAGTGAGGTAAAAGGGAGCTGTCATCTGGAGCAATCGTGAGAAAAATCTCTCTTGAAGAGAGAGAGAGAACTACAATGGGAAGCACCACTCAGCCAGGGGTCAACCCTTCCCCTTATCTCTTTTAGGACAGGATTTTGGCCTCCATCATAATGAGGAAGGAAGCTTTCAGAAAAAATAAAAAAGCCATTACCATCCTGCTGAAGTATCCCAAGCAGATACATAGAAGGAATCCTCGGCCTTCAGGATAGTGAGCTACCTTCACTCACTGGGACTTCTTATTAAGTAAATAATAAAGGAACTTTTTGTAAGCCACTGTTAGTTGAGTTTTCTAGAACTCAGAGCCTATAAAAATCTAATTGATACCCTGGATTTCTTTTGTGCTTGACTTTAAAACTCAGAGCTTAAAAAACAAATATAATGTTACCTCTCCCTCAACCATGCACCTTTATGTATTCGTTCAAATGCAATTGTTCATTCTTAGGTGAATGTATGAAAAAAAGTATTTGCATTTACTTTTAAGGGAACTAAGTGTGCACAATTCCTTCATCTCTGTCTTCAAGGACTGCCTTAAAATGCTCCTCCCTTTACCTCCCAGGTGGAGCCAAGTTCTTTAAGGAAGGTTTAGCCATGGAAAAGTTTGGCAGCACTACAGAGGAATCAAAGGCTTAGGTGATTATAAGTGCAGAAGAGAAAGTGATGGGATTCAAAAAGACAGAACCTAGGGACATTGAAAGGAGGTAAATGAACTGAGACACTAGCAATATAAAATACTACTTAGAAATCAGCCTCCCTGTGATAAAAGTTGAGGAAAGGGACATCACGGTGAGGTTATGCAAAGTCCTGAGTGCCACAGGACTCCAGAATTGAGGGTTTGAGGGTCTCATGTGGCATCAGTATTGGAAAGACTCCAGTGAGCAAAGAAGGAATAAAAACAGAGAAGTCCTACCCTGTGGGCAAACTGGAGTTCCAATGAAGCACCAGCCTTGAGGAAGCCCAGTGTCTGTGATTTGATTTCTCTCCTATATGCCTCACTGTGTGACTCAACATAGTGTGACAGAGACTTCTGTGGAAGTCTGTAGAGAGAAACTATGTGACAGTGGGTAAATGTAAATCAGAGCAAGGAGTGAGTATAGAGCCTGGCTAGCACCCATTTTCTTTGATGACAAATCAGTTTCTGGTCCTTTTTCAGATGAAAGGTGCTAAGAAAGTTGTGGATATTATTATTCTCTGGGAAACTGAGAATTTGGCACTTTTCTTTTCCCCCTTTGGCCTGCTGGCTGACCTGTGGCATCTCTCCACTTGTCCATTTATAATTAGGGTCCTCATGAAATCCAAGCAGCCTGCTCGCCAGCCCAGGTGTACTCATCAGCACATGCTGTCTCCATCTGTGAGATGAATATTAGCAGATGCTGAAAAAGAACTGTTCCCTTCTTTTCTCATCCTCTCTCCAATACATACTATTTAATTCTTGTTCAACACTCTCTTCCACACACTTTTCTGATTATGCAACTAGCCACCAAGGAACATTTGTGTGATCAATCTGAGGTTAAAGTTAACAATACATAACTAACGGTATTGTAAAAGGTTGTAAACCAATTTTCACTTTTTCTTCTTTCTCCTGGGGATGTTGACTTCGCGAGCTATGTTACGACCATTGGTAACTCTTCATTTTAAAAAGTTAAAGAAAATAAATGGTTCTCCCATGTGATGCACTCTGATGAGAAATAAAACCTGGAAAGCAGGCAGTGGAACTGTGGAGTACTTACCACAGCACGCAATTGCATGAGTGCTCCCTGTACCACAATTTCCACTGCAACTTCAGCCTCCAATTCACACATGACCTGCACTCAAAGAAACTAGTGGATTCTGTTTTCAGAAGATGTCTCTCTCTCTCTTTCTCTCTCATTCTTTCTCTCCTTATCTCTTCCTTATCTCTATCTCTATTTTATCTACCTTTTCTCCTATTCTTCTTTTATTTTTGTTATTGTTATTTAAAAGCCCACATTAGGTAAAGAAAAATCTATCGTTAAAACTGCCAACACATAAATTCTTTGAAGGACTCAATTTTTGTATATTCAGATAAAGTCGAATTTGAGTTGAAATCGTCTGCATAAGTGTTCCTAATAAAAGTTGTGCAGAACTTTCCAAAGGAAGTTGCATCGAGGTATTAGCAGAACATGTCATAACTATTCAACTGAAACAGTGTGCCGAGTTGGGAGCAAGCCCATCTGCTTTCAACTGGTTTTCTCAAATAATGGAATTTAAAATTCTATTTTGAATCTGCAGTTTCTTGAGTTCTATGTAGATCCTTGCTCAGTTTTCTAGGGGAAAGGATAGCTAAATAATATTTTTCTTTGCTTTCGAGCTATGTGAATGTTGTTTTTTTATGTCTATGTTTATTGCAATAAACATTATGATATACTTAAAACAGTTTAATAAATCAGGTTTAAAACAAAGGCTCAAATCATCGGATAAAATTTGAGAAATCACCAGCATTTGTCCTTTGAATGTAGTAAAAGTAAAAAGACTGAAAGATCCTGGATTATGTTTTATAACTAATAATATGCTCAGAATAATTAGCTGTCATTGAAGAATAAACCATAAACCAATCAGTAGAAGCAATAAACTTTATGAATTCAGATAGGAACAGAGACATTTTGCAAAGGGCATAATTTTGATCAATAATTTAAGTCATTAATCTTTAGCAAAATGTGGTTGATCTGCTTTGTACATTTCAAACTAAGTTTATGGGAAAATTATGTTACTAGTGGATATTTCTATGTACTTAGAAATAAACTTTCAGCTTTTTGTTAAATTCTTTACACTATTCAGATTTTTTATCCCCAATTAATGTGAACCAGAAAAAAAGAGGATGCTCATTCTTTGTAAATTTAAGAATTTAAAAAATATATCAAAATCGCCAAAGTATTTTTTTTAATTTAATGTAATTTGTGCATACCTATACATGTGCTATTATAGGTTTAAAATTCATAACTCCTAAAGTAAAAGGAGAAAAATATTTTAATATTATTATAATTCATTGCATTATAAGAAAGTTTTATTAAAATTAATTTAGACTATTTTACAAATTTTCAAAGAGTAAATCCAGATTTTTACACATATCAAAATGCAATATGTGTCAAAAAAACACTCAATTTTTTTTGCTTTTTAAAAGAGAAAAGAATATATTTAAGTGCATAAATATAAGGAAATTAAAGTCATAGTAGAATAATAAAGCAAGGCTTGATTGTTTACTTAAAGAATGAATTTTAAGCATATAGTACAATACTGTTTAGGTATTTTAATTACAAAGAGTGTTATTTGTAATCCTCCAGCTGAAAGACCAATGAACGCTCTGAGCAGAATTATATATCCATGAATAAAGAGTGTGTAAGGGGTGTTAGACTCAGTTTTAACACTTTTGTGCATGTTTTATAATTACAAGGGCAAAATGCATATAAGTTAAAATGTTCGTTTAAAAATCTATTCCCAAATCATTTGAAAAATTGTAGAATTGATCTTCTTAATTATACAGTTAAGTTAATTCCTAATTGTTAGGCATTCTGGCTATAATTCATTTACTTATAATCTTTGACAACAAGTCATTAAATTTTCTTACATGTTTTTATAAAGTGTACAATATCAAGCCAGGGCTAAGGCTTGTTAAAACCATCATAAAGGGGTGTATTTTACCCACCCGAGCTATGTCATTTTGATCGGATAACGTTTACATACTTATTTTTAATATATTTGTGAAGGATCTTTAATTCAGGCTTTGTATAATGAAAAAAAAATGATAAGAAACACACTAACTAGTTAACTTGAACAACATGTTATTCTACAAACCACAGGCTTCATTTTTGCTGTTACCAGATTATGATATAGTTGCACCAAGATTTTGGTTCTACCTATGCTGACTAACTCTGTTCTGCTGTCTTGTCATTTGTTTTCTGTTTTCTTCCCTCCCTGGAAGCCCACAGCCACACTATCATATTCTCTGCTTCCAAACTGAAATAATTACCTGTATTTCAAAGAAGACATTTTTAAGTCAATTTTTATTCTCATTGACAGCATTTGCTCAAGTTTCAAAACTTACTTTTTTTTGTTGTTAGCTCATTTCTATCATATCTAAAGATCTTGGTTTTTATGAATTGTTTTTCAGAGGTGAGTAATCCTGGAAATTACCTTAAAATTATACCTTTGAGTTGCTTATTGTCAATTAGATAGGGAATGGCATACCGCACACATGCCGCCCAGTACCACCCTGCCCCTTTGCCTGGCCTCTCAGACTCTATTTCGACCTGGATATACACTCGCTGCCCTCCCAGGTCATAGACCCTGTTAATTGTTCCTGAAACATAAACAGAGGATTCTTCTCTAGCTGCAGACGTTCAGAAATGTGCTGCTTTCCAAATAAAGTTCCTTTGTTTTTTTTATATTACTGTTTTAATTGTGGCAGAATATGCATAACATATAATTGACCACCCTGACCATTTTTAAGAGTACAGCTTAGGGGCATTAAGCACGTTCACATTGCTGTGCTACCAACACCATCATCCACAGGACTCTTCATTTTGCAAAACTGAGACTCAACCCATTAAACTTCTTACTTCCCCTTCCCCAGTCCCTGGCAGCTACCAGTCTACTCTTCCCCTTTTGTAATAATTTTCTATTGCTAACTTTTCAACAAGGTACTGTAAAGGACATTATAAAGGTAGTCTTTCTAAAAAATATCTTATAAAGTAGTCGCATTTATATGTCTGACCCAGGGAACGACAGTAAAGACAAGATCCAGTGAACTTATTTAGGATTTATATACGTAAGTCACATTTTTATTCCTGTGGCATTACTTTACAGCAAAATTATATTTTATCTATTAAAAGTCATTATTTTACAGATAACATTTTTATTAATTTCATAAAAGTAGCGTTTTTAAATGATTTTATAATACCCTTATCATCAATTCAATTTATAGAAATGAATATTAAGTAATATTTTGCATATATAAAAATTAAATATGATATCCTTTTTATTAATATTTAAGAAATAATAACACTTTCTGTATTAAGCATGTGTAGGTGAAAGAGAAATAATTGAAGATAAAAAAATGAATATGTCAATGCTCGGTATATATGCCTTCGCCTTTTATTATTCTATGATATTCTAAAACATTGTAACAAGACTGCTAATGCTAGTCAAGATCAATGTTACATTTAAATGATAAATAAAATGATATGTATATATATTGTATCTCTGTAAAATTAAAAATTAACAGCGCTTCTCCTAGGGAAAAAAACCAGTATGAAGTACTGACAAAACTAGGCATGTCTGTTGAGAAATATCAAAATACTCAGTTGTAATCTGTGTGTAATTTATAGCTTTTATATAATCCCAATAATGATGTGTTGAATTGTACAGGAGGCAATGCCCACATTTAAGATCATAAATAAATATTTTAAAATGTAAAATCATTAAAAGGGCTACAGATAAAGGTATAGTTAAAACAATAAAATTAAGATACTTTGTCAGCCACTGTTATCTACTTTAGAATCACATAATTTTTACACTACATTTATATAAACTGCCACATTCTTGACAGTCAAAGTGACATCACCATAAACTCTGAAATACAATATGTTTATTCCTTGAGTAAATACACATCCTCCCATATCCTTTTAGGAGATTACCGAGAATTTCCCTTTGTAGATGAATATTTTGGTTGAGAAGCAGCATTTACCAGTCTTTACCAGCATTTACCAAGTTCAATAGAAAAATGCGGAAAGCTGTCATCTGACTACATAGAGATCCATATTTCTTGGCTTATTAAGGACATCAAATTCAAACGTGTGCAAAGAACATCAGTAATATTTTGGGGATATGTTCGAGTACAAAGTTTTATTAAAAAATAATATTTATAACTTGAGATTTAAATATAGTTGCTGATTTTACTTAACTGTTCCTTTTTTCAAAAATGGTATAAAAACTGGCTTCTTTCATTATTTCTCAGCTCAGGTTCAGATTTTATGGTAAAAATAGCATTTTCTCTGGTTAATACAGTTTGGCATGGCTTAAGCTGAAAAGGCATCTATTTTCCCTTAACAATTTAATGTATGCTTCTCCAATAACCCAAATCACTCAGCTAACAATCAGCCTCATTTCACTCAAAACAGAAATTTGTAAAACAATTTTAAAAGGTTATACTTATGATTGCAGTGTGTTTATATGAAACACAATAGGAAATTAACTCAAAACAGTGATAAAAAAATTGCATAATATCAATGTCAAACAATGTTTCTCATCATGTGATGACAATAACCCCAAATGCCTCCCTTAGTTCTCAAGGATGATAACCCCTGAAGGTCCTGTTCGACTTGTCTATATCTGAGAAACATTTTTATCATTTTGCAAAATAATTATTTGTTTGAAAATAATTTTTTTGTTTACTCAAATCAGATAAAGATTCCAAGAGTTTTATTCATAATTTTCTACTTATGTATATTAAGGTTTTTTTTTTTTTTACTGATTTCTTCTTGTAAAGAAATCATTGCCATGTCAGAAACTGTGCTTGCAGAAATAAAAGTATCCTCATTATGCTAATTTAGGTTCCACTTATAGGCATGTTCTGATTTATGAATTACATCCTCTTGTCAGAAGTCAAAATGTATTTGAAAAACTTCATGGAAAGTGCCACCAAGATTTAAAATTGTGTGCCTTAATGCTATTGTTGCTTTAATCCAGGGGCTTAAAAATGGACATATATTTATTTTTAAGCGTGTGTGATTATTTTGTCACAAATGTTATCTAAATGAAACCTGAATGCAACTGTAATTTTCATGTATATTTTGATAGAATTTTGCATTTTATAAATATATTTGAATTTTCAGGTTTAATAAAATATGCTAAATAGTATTAGTTGCTGTATATTTTAGTGCCAACAAGTTTGTTTCCTACACACTTGGAATTTTCCTAAAGGGTAAAATAAATATACATGTTTTCAAAAAATTATTAAAATATCAAATATTAAAAATGAAAAGGGGATTTGATTTATGAGAATCATTTCCTGTTCACCAAGAAGAAAAGCATTTCCAATTTTCATTTGCATGTCACAAAAGAAAACAAAATGCGGTCTCACTGAAATTGAGAATATTTGCAAATATCCAAATACTGAATAAATGATTTTTTAATGTGAGCAAAAAAACCCAAAAATCTAATAGTTTTAAATTTACTATTTAAACCATCAAAAGAAATCTGGAAAATAATTGAAGGCATACACCAACATCATCATTTTATTAGAGAAAAAAGTGTATTACATTTCCTTTTCAATCATTCTTGATAAAAGATCAGATTTCAGTTAAAAAAAAAAAGTGTTCTATACAGAGCAGTTGGGTTTGGTGCTGATTTGATTTTACTCTTCACAATGACCAGTACTGATGTTAGAATAATCTTTGATGTTTCAAAAAGTGAAAAAATCAAAGTGAAGAGCTAAATCTGTTCGTTTTTCAAACATATTAATCTTGTCAAGATAATACATACAGATTAATTCTTGAAATTTTTTCCAGAACCTGTTCTCTTCTCTTTTATCCAAAATATGAAACCACTTAGGAGGGTAAAGCAATGTGAATGACTTCAGAAAAATATCCTAAGTTATGTTTTGGCTAAATATGTTTTTAAATGAACCAAATGGATGGAGTTTGCATGGTCAGAAATGATATGTTTGTATAACTATTGGCATTCGTCATATGTGCTCAGTTCGTATGTATGGCAGACTGAGAATTTCTAGTAAAGCTTTTTTTTTTTTTTAAACAATTCAACTGAGTTTCCAACCCCTGACAGTAACAAATAGAAATTGCACCAGCCCCCCAAAAAATTGTTGGGGCTAATTTTAATATTAATGAATTCTTTACAACCTCAGTTCAGCGGATTCGATTAAGCTTTAATTAGTAGCCAGAGGGGAATCCAAAACAAAAATAAGGAGTTGAATTGCTAATTAAGTTAGTTTGATGAGGTAGAGTTTTAGTAAAAGACTGGTTGTTGTTAGCTGTGCAAGTTCTGACAAGCTAAAAATACTAAAGATTATCATTATTGTAACTAACGCTCTACATTACCACAGCTTTCTCCTCAGACCAGACAGTTCATTAGAGTGGGATGTTTTTGTCTGTCAGTTCTGGTGTTAAAGCCTTGTTAATAAGAGAGCAAGGTACAGGAACAAAAGCCCAGTAAAAAACCCATGCAGCTTTAACTCTGCTTGGTTACAAATTAACTAGTTATTCCATCCAGCTGAATGTATTTACCTGCTGACAGCGTTTCGTCCTTCACTACAGTCTTATTTTTTAGAAACAGATGCCATAAAGGAATTTGTTTTCTGATGATATTTCCGGTGATGATGTTTTCTTCAGGTCTGGATCCAGAACAGCTTCCAAAATTTTACAACTTTGTAATGAATTTGAAATGGAAAGAGGGAGACGAAATCAAGGACAAACCACAACTACTCCAAAATAAAATAGACCTATCCTTAGACCTCTAACAATACTCACTGCATATAAATAACGCTTTTTTTTTTTTTTTTATCATTTGAATCCTGTCCATACTAGGTTTTATTTTTTAAATTTGGACTATGGTTCTTTCAAACCTGTAAATTAACCCTTCAGTATAATTGACTATTCCTAGTCAACTTGAATGGTTTCTTTGGGCCTCAACGACCACCCATTATCGCCTCAAAAGCTTCTTGGTAATAGAGATTTGCTCAGACTTCACAAGAGGTATGTGAACCATCTTTTCCAGGACTGTGGAGAATGTAATTTGATTTTTCCATACTCCAATGTCTTCTATAATTTGTATTTTATCCTTTTGCTTAAGGTTTTAAAGCCTACAAACCCAATAACTTAGGGATAAGAGAAGACAGAAAAAATAAATGATATTGTTTCTGAGGTATTAAATATAAGCCTGGCTATTGGAGCTGCATGATGCTCACGAATCGTAATCAGGTACTTTGATTTAACACTGTTTTGTTTTATAATAAGGTCGCTGCCATATGTTGGAAAACCTATCTGCCTATATCTGAGGGGCTCCATACCTCTATAACAAATCCAAAAACTCATTTTATAATACTTAAATCTACCCATTGTAATGTAGCTCCACAAGTGTAAATCCGCATCCAACTTTGCTCATGAATGTGATTGGCAGATTTCCTGTACTACAGTCAAAAGCAAAAGGGAAGCTGTGAATTAGAATGCAGTGGATCTAGCAAAAGTAACTTGCAGTAAATCTTCTTTTAATGCATCGTTTACAATTTTCTTTTGCTCAGCATGAAACTGATTAAGATCCCCCTTCTAAAGAATATTTTCCCCCTCACATCGATGCATTGTTTAATATAGTTACATCCCCCAATACTCGACAAATCAGAATCTCAATGCTGTAAATGTGATGCTTGTTTAACAGCAGCAGAGTATTAATAATTTATCTATTTGAGTGTCAAATAGGTTCCAATTATAGTATTTCACATGGTGCAGCAAGCAAAAGACACCTTCTCTTAGAGGTAGAGGGAAATCTTAAGTGTAAGCAAGTTGTTGATATCTGCCAGAGGAACTCAGAAATGATATATATGGTTAAATATTGTCATCAATTGTCACTTAAGAGTTAGTCTGAATGATTAAATATTAGAAGTTAAAATTTAAACAAGTAATGATACAATGGAAACAAAGAGAAACTTTTCTTTAAACCACCACTATTGGTTTCTAAAGATAAGCTCTATTTTGGATGTCTATAAAACTGAGGGTGAGAATTATCTCCAGCATTTGATTTCAAAAATATCTTTCAAAAATTGCATACTGTAATCACTTTCAGGCAAGGTATAAGAACAAAATAATTAGAACATTAACACTCTTGTTTGAATGTCTCCCTCATAATCCATGGTTGTGTTTCTGAGACACCAAATTAATTAGTTCAGTGAGTCAGAGGCAAATTAACATATCAACAAAAAAATCAAATAAACTTGTTATTGAAATAATTTGTAAAAAGGTACTGGGGGTCTTATATTATGAATAAATTATTTTCTGGTATTGGTATAGACAAAACCCTAAAAAACGGAAATGAACATATTTTATTTCTTGATTACAAAATATCTCTAAAAACGTTATAATTTTGTTCTTTTTTTGCTATTACTATATTAAAGGATATAAAGGAAAGGCTTCAAGTAGGTTTTCTTCATCTAACAAGAATACCTCTGAGTTCAGCACATGAAGTCAGAGTATCCCAGAAAAGACATATTCTTGAACTTAAATGCAGAGTATTTAAAATACAATAAGTCTACAATAAGAGATTTGTTTTTTGATGCTTTTATTTTCTTTCATCTTGCAAACTTCCATCTTTTTATGCCATTCATGAATATAACCGATGAGAAATGCACAAAAGTATGCACCCACTTAGAGAAAAATAACGCAAATGTGTGTTGCAACACAGCGTTGTGAAAATAACTACAGTGTGTGTGGGGGGGGAGGGGGGTGCTCCCTCCTGTCCATGCAGCACCCAGGGATTTTCCTTTGATGCACAGAGTCCCCTGTTTCTTATCCTCATCACCAGAATTCCATAAAATCCTCTGATTTAAATGAACTTGAAGTAGATTAACTTACATGTTAGCATGTTTTCCCAAGGTCATACTATTTTCACATTTTTCAAAGTAGAGAGGTTATTCAGGAAAGATGATGAGAATCTTTAAATTCCATTTTAAATAATTAGATACTTTCTTGCCAAGAACTTTTCAGACAGAGAAATTATGAAAAATGAGCACTTTTTTTTCTATTTGTCATCTAGCTCTGTAATTCTAAAAGAAGCAACTGTTTCCTTTTGCTGTGATAGATCAGTTTTAGGTTTCTAGAATAGCAGCCCTTCTTGCTTTGATCTCAGAGAAAAGAACCTACATGAAGTTTTTAAAATAAGTATTATGAAAAGAATAGAGCTGCTTGCTACTTAGTTTTAATACTTCCTTAATCTGTTCTTAAGTAAATAAGGCAGCAGTGGCATGCAAAATCACTTGTTTTATGAAACCTCCATAGGTATTAGATCTTCAGCAAAGTGAGTGCAACAAGAATTTTGATTACTAGATCTTAATGTTTTTTAGAGATTTTGACATTCTTGTACCTTAAAAGCTTGTTTTGTCTATAACTTGATAATAACATTAATACTATATGGACTTTTTTTTAACATGTGTTATTGCATGTTATCCTCAAACCACAGTGAAGAATGATACCAGCATTTCTAAGGAACGTACTGGTGCCTAATTCTGTGCTAAATCTTTTCAAAGGACTATCTCACGTCACCTTTAAATAAATTCTTTAGGGAAACTTCTGAGTCATAGCTTAAGAATAAGTCACAAGACTGTGCCCAGCATGCTGCAGGTACCACATAAGACACCCAACTCTGAGCACTGAGCTCTGCTGCCCTTGATCGGGATTCTTCTAGACAAGCTGTCCAGAATGTCACGGCAGGATTTTTTCCACAGAGGAGGGAGAGATGGTGTTGCCCAGGAGGGATAGAGCACAAAAAATTTATTTAGCCATGTCAAGGCAAAAGTGGCAATTAAGCTTTCACACAGATGTTTGCTATTCCATTTTGATATCGGAGGAAAGGAAACACTGTCTCTATGGGCATGGTGGTTTTCTCAGCCATTGCAGGCTGCTCTCTGGTGAGGTATATGGTGCCTGGAAGAGAGTTCAGACATACTTGCTGGAAAGGAAGGAAGGAAATAAGGAAGGGAGGGAGGGAAGGAGGGAGGGAGGGAGGAAGGAAGGAAGGAAGGAAGGAAGGAAGGAAGGAAGGAAGGAAGGAAGGAAGCCCTTCTCTGGAACCCAAGACACCAGTTATATAAATTACCTATCTGCACCTATAAGGAACACTGGAAATGTCCCCCTCCTGATCATCAAAGAGCAAAGTCAAGGATCAGCATTTAGGTGTCTGGGGAACTGGGTTGGGGACACTGGTTGAACCAGAAGAGGTGCTGCTAGTGATGAAAGTTGCCAGGTGACAGAAGTGCTGCGCAGGAGGGAGCCTTGGCACAGGCCCATACTCTCTATGCAGAGAGGAGGAGCCAGCTTCAGTGAAACGATGCCCTCTGAAGCACCTGTGCCCATGCACAGTGCTGCAGTCAGGGCAAGTGAGGGCAGGGCACCTGTCTGATGGAAGACGCCCCCGCTGACTTGGGGCCCCGTCATGGTCGTGAACAAGCCACAGGTACAAATTAGTCTTCTGCTGTGCAATGGAGCAAGTTAGCATTTACTTCAAAGCGGTGTGGAATCACTTGACATAGCATCACCGTCTCTGTTGGTGTAAACTTTCTTCTCACCACTGTTTCCTGGGGACTGAAGAGCCTGGGATTGGGGCTGTCACAGGATTCTCTTCCCAGCTCTGCTTCTGCTTGCTAGTGGCCTTTGGCAAGTTACCAAACCTTAATTACTCAGTGGTGAAACAGATAACATTGTAGTGTCTGGTTCCTGGGACTATTGTGAAGATGCCAGGAGAGAATATCCTCCCTATGCCATCCTCATGCTAGATGGATGGTGGCTGTGCTGCTGCATGGAGCAGATCCTGTGTACCGGGCACTGTGCTGGACACTAATTCATGGGTATAGATGACCCTCAAGGTGGGGTGTGGAACCATGTGAATGTGCTTCTGGGATGAAATGACAGAACAATGGTCCGAATGAAGGTAACAGGGAGTGAAGGGGCATCTCCTTACCACCCATTTGCTCTCTTCTGGCATTGTTACCTCTGGGACACACTGAAAATATCCCACCAGTTTGGAAAAGGACAGCAGCTTCCTTCCTGCCTCCCCCAAACCCCCTCCCCACTCCTTGCCCCACCCCCCGACACACCCCCTGGAATAATATTGGGACTCAGAACAGTTGTCCTTTTCCCACGGAGTGGTGCCGACGTTAGAAAAACCAGTGACATTTTGTTGTCACTGAGACTCCTTAAGGGAGTAGCCTTCATTTCTAGACTCGCTCCAAGTCTCTGTTTTGATGCTCACTTTCGGTGGCAAGTTTATTCATGGCAGGAGCCATGAACTTCCTGCTCTTAGCCTCCAGCTTACCCTCTGAAACTGACCTTCTCACAGCTAAATGAATTTTTTTCCATAAAGGGCATAAAACGGAATAAGAACGAGGGCAGGGAGGGGAGATTGTCAGCATCTTCCCCAATAATTGCTGCAACCATGTAGAGTTCTTCTCTAATACTTCTGAAGGAAAAGGGGCTGGCAGGCTGTCACTGTAGCATTGTAGGACAAACTGGGGAGACAGGGATGGGAGATGAGTAGCCCTGGAGATATGAGACTGGATGTCCACCCAACACTTTCAAATAAACATTGACAGAAAAAGCCTTTCCACCATGTGTGAACACTAATTACTTCATACCCAAACACAACTGTTATCAACATTGCCCTTTCTCAAAACTGCCACAGGGTGAACTTGTAAGATGATTATCTGAAAACTTAGAGCAATTGACACCACATACTATAAAGCCACTCCAATAGGTTAGAGAAATGTCAAAGTCTATGGTGAGTTTTGTTGCTCTTTAACTGGCTTAATTCTGAAAACTATTCAGGTCATTGCTCAAATTTTAGGGGACACAAATATATTATTTTCCAAAGGATATATTGGACCTGAATTCACCATGATCTCTAGAGAATTCTATGACTTCATTTGAAGTGAGATAAGCATATCATGTTTTCTAGAAAGACAATTACAAATCTACTTTCTAAAAGAGGATTTATTACTGTGGGACTACTGGTATTCTCACAATGTTGTGGAAACTTTGCCCTGCTTGGGTTAAGAGACCCAAGATAGTGTCCCACCTCAGTTGGATCTTCTTGATGGAGGAGTTTACTATTACAGAGGACGGAGACATAAATTAAGTGATAAGATGTCCATTCATTGTACATGTTGAATGAGTTTTGCCATCCCTTTGCTCTAGACAGAAACGCTCTGGGGAAGACAAAAGTGTTGTTCTTTCGTCCTTTTCCACAAACGGACAGACCCTGTTACTGAAAATTAAGGTCGATAAAATTCGTATTCAGAGATAATTAGCCAACAGCTTTGTGGCCAGGGAGTAATGAACTGAAGTGCAAGTTCAAAGTCTGGCTCCTGAAGATGTGAAGGGCCAGGACTTGATTTTGCCCAGAAATTATGACCTTTCTTTGAGCCTACAACTTGGCAGACAAAAATGCAACTTTCTTACCTGCTGTGACTTTAAAAGTCTTGTACCTGAAACTAAATAATCTATTTCAAACCCTCTCTCACAGTTGAAAAAAAAAAAAAGTATATCATTAGTAATAAACTATGACTTTATTAGAACGTTTCACGTAACAGGATTAGATAAGAATGTGTCAATAATTGGCAAAAGTTTGCCGTTCATTAATTAACACCTTTGTATGAGTACAAACTTGTTATCCTCACGTATTATAGGTGAAAGATTACTATTAAAATAAGCCATGATATTTATGAACATTGTTTTTTGAATTCTAATGACTTAAATCTAGTAGCTTGATTCAAAGCCATTTTTAAAAACCCCATTTAAAAAATATATCTGGGTGAAAGATGGTGCTATTTTAATAGTAAATGCTTATAACAATTTTTTGGAAAAAAATTAGATAAGAGAATTTTGCTTTTTATATAAAATCCCAATAATTTTAAATTTGCTTTCATTTTTCTCACCTGTCTTTGTAGGAACAAAGCATAAATATTAGTGCAGTTACACCATTTAGCCTGTTTTTTACCAGAAAGATCAGTCAGAAGAAAAATTGGTAAGTCAATGCAGTGTGTAAGACTTCAGTGTTGTTTGTCACAAGTGCACAGTTTATGTTGAGGTAAACAAAAACATAAATATGATTTTTCTGATAGTTGCCTCTAATCCAATTTTCATTCAAAAAAAGAGTCAAATTCTATATTCATATTCTCATTCCTCCTAAAAAATTACGTTTTTTTTTTTATTACAAATGTATTCGAAGGAACAAGGGAATTTTTATTTGAAATGATTGGGCCAGGATTAATTGCAGGGGAGAAAAGGCTTGCTCCTTTGGTCTTTTTCTAGTTAGACATGACAAAGTAGAGTTTTCTCAGTGAAAGATGAAATTTGACATTAGCTTTATCTCCAGAAAAGGCAAATAGAGGGAATAATTATATAATAAGATTCAAGTTACTTGTTTACCTAAGTAGGTGATGCTAAGTTTCAGTTTGTTATCTTGTTTTGAGGGAATCTGACAAAGTCCCTTGTGTTTGTATTTAAAATAATCATTAGAATCACAATGGTTTCACTCTCACTGAAAATCTAAATACTTGGCAAATATCCAGGAATATATTTAAACATTGAACTTTCTGGATTTTTTTTTTAAAGGCAGTTTCATTATCAAGTGCTCATGATTTAATACAAAGGTGCAAAATTCAGGAATCCAGAACCTGAGATGCATAAATTACATATTTTAAGCAATAGATTTAAAAATAAATGTATATTTTAGAAAGAAATTACAAATAGTCTACATTCAATCTTTTTAGGTGTTTAAGACACATTTTTCATTTAGTGAAAGTAATTTAAATCATTTATGGTTATGAGGGCAGGCTGGTGTGTGAACGTAGTTTATAAATATATGTACATGTGTGCGTTTGTAGGAAAACTCTCCATGTAGCTCAGATTACACTGAATCCATGCCCACTTAATAACGTTTCTAAACAATCTGGTAATTATGTATATGTATTTCTCACTCCATCTTATGCTATTCTTTTTTAATAATCAAATTAATAAGATAAACACGAGAAACTTCTGAGTCAGTTTTTAAAAGCAATTTTATTCTACTTTAAGAGGAATTTGCCATCATTGAAACAGTAACTCTTTCAAAACTTTCTTTTCTATATTTGACAACCCACATGCTTCATTTGTGATAACCAAATACTCTGGAGTCTTTATGATTGCTTAGATTTCACAATTGTATTCCTGTGTCAGCCCCATGTCAAGCCACACAGTTACCGTTTTTATTTGGAGAATTTAAAGTCACTTGGGTCACATAAGATTGATAATTTGATTTATACTAGAAACATTTTCTTTTATATTTAGTTTAGTAGGAATAATTAGCTAAAAGAACATTTAGAACTTATCTTAAGCATTTTGATAACTTTTTTTTCTCATTTTATTCAAATTTGGTTTATGAGTTTACTTTTGGGAACATTTGTCACTATCTCTGTTATTCCCGATAATAACCAAAACATTATGTTTTATAATATATATGCTATATAACATTATGTACCACAGTGTATATGTAGATAATAAATATTATCTATAATAAATATATATATTATGCTTATTCATTTACATATAGCCACTTGTGCTCCAAAATAAAGGTAAACCTTTAAGGCTAACTGGTGTAAGCCAGTTATTTTGTTACATTGTAACAAAATTCCATAATAGCATTGCCTAGGAAATATAGTTTGAAAGGACAGATTTAAGTATTCTTGGCATCTAATTTAAACAACTTTAAAAACATACATGATATAAAGTTCTAACAGTTGTAAAATATTGTTATTTTTCACTAGTTAATATAAATGTTCAAAATTTAGTTTTAAAATAAATATGAATTGCACCTTTGTTAAAGTTTTCATGAATTTACTAATTTCTGTCATATTCCAGTAAATCTGTTCCCTAATTTGTAAACATCAATTCAGTATTTGTACATAAAGAATGTTACAACTTTAAAAATAACTTGCAGAATTTTGTTGCATGAAGATGCAAAAAAATGTCATTTGAGAAAATAAAATAATGAAGATGCATGTGTTTGTATTAATATTAATTTAAATATTAGTTATCAACTTCTTGTGGGCTGATTAGTTCATCCTTTCATTGATGACTTGGCAATGTGTTATGTAGCATTGAAATATTTCTTCATTATTCAATGATCATAGAAATTAATTTTAGTTGAAAATTTTTTGACCTAAATATTCCTCCAAAATCATTAGATTATTCTGCTATAACTTTAAAAATTGAGGCAAAATACCTAAGATCTAAGCCACATCAGTAAATAAATAGCTGATTTTTAAATCTAAAATTTTAAATATACTCTAAGAAATACATACTAGGAGTTTCTAATGTGGCATGAGTTTGAAGTGTCCAAAATCATGCCAGAACTTGAATGGCAGCAAAAATTAAGCGTTAACACACCTTCAGGCTTTGGGATGAGAATCATCATGCCTATGTTGCATACAGTATATATTTTACTTATATTTCTGTGTATGTGTGCCTATGTGCTTATATTCCAATATATGTGGGTTTTGCACCAAGAGGTAATATCTTGTTTACAGCTCTGGGCAAATGTACTGCTGAAGTAATTTAGTGCTTCAGATTATCCTTAGAAATTCACCATTTTGAGTTTGAGAGGAAGGGAGGGGAGAAAATTTTTTTGGTGTCCAGCCTTTCTTCTCTGAGGGTGAGAGAAGTAGAAAAATAGAAAAGGTATGTTAGGGAGATTATGTTCTATAAAATACTCTAAAAATGCCATAGATGAAAGCATAATAATTACTTTGTATTAATGAGTGTATCTAACCTTTTGTTAATCCCATTTGTATTTTCAGATTATACTATTTCTCAGAGTAGTATATTTCTTAAATTTACTTCCTCTGTATAAAATAGCTGCTCTAACATTGCTTCTTCAAAAATTTTTTATTAATTTTAAGAGATCAAAAATCTTCAGAAAAAATCTGGAGTAAATATTTTATGGAATGTAAACAATCACCCATTAGATCTATTTTATTGGAAATAAATTCTGTATTCATGTTAAGTACAAAATGTCATTATAAAATATGAAGACATTTGAAATCAATCTAACAGAACATGAAGGTAAATACTGACCTAAGTGAAAACCTTTGGTAGACCATACTCTTACTCTAATAATGTTTTCACTTAGAAAATTTTGAAACCCTTATTTAAAAAAAATAGGTTTTGTACTTCATTTGTGACCCTTTATATTTCATAGTTGAACTATATTTTTGATCCAGAAGAGAAGTGGTTAGCTTGGTCATAAAATTCATTTACCAAGATAAAACAGCACTTTACCATTTAAAACAAAATTTAACTCACATTCAAAATATATTTGTTATCAATGATATTTTTAAAATGTATGACTAAGTTTTGGAGAAATCCCCAAAGAAAGGTTCCAAGATTTGTTTGAGCAATGAATGGCACAGGATGTGAAAAAGTATAATAAAGTCTTAGGATACCAAACTGAACAGAAATGGAAGAAAGCCCCCTCTGCTTGTCTTAGCATGGTATGTTTATTTAGCCAAAGAAAGTTCTATAAAAGTAGAATCTGCCCTTGTCAAACGACAGTTGGTGACCACCTGGGTTCTGTGACATTTCAACATTCTTCCTCATCCCAAGGGGCTTACTTTTGCCAACTCTGGCAGTCCATGTGGTAATATACAATGAGAGTTTCTGGTAAAAACAATATTCTCCATTCTGTTGTTTATTCCATGGTATTTTGTTATTTCTTATATATTCGTCTCTGAGGTGCATGCTCTTTGTCCCCCTCTGATTGGATGTATGAATTATGATATGGTGCAAAAACTGATCATGATACTTTCTTTTTCATAGTCATAGTTTATAGTTTCAAAAAGAGTTAACTTACTTCAGAGTTATTAAGGACATATTCAAGGTGATGAATATCTCCCTCCTACCTTTGTGAATGAAATTTATTGTCTGCTTTTTTCCATTACCCAAAGAGTGGCCTCGGATGGAGACTAAGTGAACTAGAAACTGTAGGAATTACAAGGTTGATCTAATGAACAACAACTTTGTTTTGGGTAAGTGGATCCCAAAAACGTATCTTCTAAATGACTTAAAAACTTATCCACTTCCTAATGACTGTCCATTTGCTGCTAAAGAATATTTTTTAAATGACCATGTATATTGTTATAAGAAAATAATGTGTCCAAAAAAATGTAATTTCTATGAGATCATGCACAATAGAAGTCATTAAACACTTGTTGAATGAAGGCAAATGTAAGCTAAAATAATTCTGGGTGTGTTGGCCTGGATATAAGATTTTGCATTCAAATGGACAGGTGGAAAGTTCTAACCTAATAAATAATGTGCTTAGTCAGACTAAACTCTTTTTCAAACTGAGACTAAAAATAACTGGAAATTTGAGCATGGTCTTTAGAGAAAATATTTAAGACAATTAAACTATCAATTATCCACAAAAATAGTCGAAACAAATATTAATATCATTAATAAATTAGTTTTGTTGTTAACATTTAGAATATTAAATCTAAGAAGAAATATTTTATAAAGTTTTGAAAACTCCTTCTGAATTTTAAAATCTTTATCTGTATGTCTCTAGTCAAAAATCGACACAAAACAAAATTGTATCATGTACTTTATACTGATCGTTAAAATTCTTTTTCTTTTACATAAATTTCTCTCTTGTTAATAAATTTATTGATATTAAATTGTGATACATAAAACTGTTTTATGAATGTGAGTAAATTAAATAAGAAGAGTTAAGAAATATTATTTGGTAGAATGTTCTTGATATACGCAATCAAGTAGGAATGTTTTACAGGCTTTGAGTAGAGTGTCTATTAGAAACAAATAATATAATCATGTTGTTAGATAGGTGATATTAAATTAGAATGTAACGATATGCAATGTAGTTCTTGGAATACATTTTGGGTTGCCCTGAGAAAATACAGAGGACAATTTACCCGAATTGCTTCCTTTTCATTTTTTGGCAAACCTAAGTCAGGGTGTTGCTTTGGGGTAAGGAATTTTTTTTGTTATAAAACAATCTCACCAATTTGCAAGCTGTAGTGATATTTCTTTGCAAGTTCTGCCAATACCAAATTCAGTCCAAACTTCAGTATCTATACAAATAGCTCAGGATTCAAACATTGCCCGTGGGGGCCAATGAATAGCTGCTCATCTCTTACCTATTATAGGCAAGACTAAGCTTTAAAGTTGCACTTGTCTTTAGAGGATATAAGGACTCTGAGTCCACTATTTGGCAAATAGTATTTAGAATGGTAAAGACTAAAAGTTGGTGTCTCTATTCTCCTACCCTTGGAGAAGATGTTAAAAATCTGAATTATTGGATGAGAACTCATCACCTCTGATTTGGCAGTGAAGACTACTGTTCAGGTAGGAGTTACCAACATATAGTTGAGATATACCAAAGTTTTATTAACTAAATAAGCACTATAAAGAGTGACATGTGAGTCTCTAAGTTATGAGTAAATAACAATGTTTGTTAAAGAGTTAAAGTCACTCATTTTTGAGTATGTTCAAACACTAAAATTTGCTAAAAAAAAAAAAAAGGTTATTTTTAGCCTAAAGTTCTAAGAAAACCCTGAATACCAGATCCAAATATATTAGGATAGAGTAGTAAACTCAAAAAGAGAATATTGCAATATATGATGGAAAAAATGCACCTTCTAAATTAAAGTTTTCATTCCTTATCAATATTCAGTTGTAGATAAAAGATTTTCTTGAAGGGATGACAGAAATTTTACATTTCAGCTACAATGCAAGATTTTTGTTTCTTGCGTGTACTTTAAGTACATCATTCATCCATGGCCTTCCTATGCCATTGTTCTAGGACTTGACCACATGATGCTTTTTGAATGGCCAACATCTACAATGTTGAGATCTTCCCAATAGCAAATCAACCTTCATAATTAAAGTTGACAAGCTGACAAGAAAAATGAGTGTATACTTGTATATATATATAAATTTTTATGTCACATTGCCGTCTGTACACTTATTTGCTTTTTGTCAATAGCTGAAGGCTCATTTCTCTGCACCAGAAGCATGTTTTACCTCAAGGTCCTCTGACAGTTCCCCTTCGCCCTAGTGAATCTGATGATTAATTTTGGATACTCTTCTTAATTAACACCCCAAAGGAGATCTAGATTATCTAGCCTATAGTCCATGAAAAACAAGTGAATCTGAAGAATAATGACCCAGGGAAACAGTCACCCTCTCTCCAAATGATGTCACAAGAAGAGTGAGTCTCTCACAAGTCTAAATCATACCAGGCAATGCCTAGGGTGGACATAGGCCTTTAATCAGGGTAAAACCAGAGATCTGCATTAGTCTAATTTAATTTTCTTTTTGACACGAAGAGGAGTGATAGATGCCCCTTGACAGATGAAACATGGCGCCTCAATGCAGTCACCATTGCCATTGGCCTCGATTAGTAATTGGTCTCATTTTGACCTCCAGGCAGATGAGTTGATGAATGACAGAAAAGAGTGAAGCAATTAAAATAGTAGGGTAAAGTAGGAAACTAGCTATTTGTATCCCAATCTGTGAAATCTAATCATAGAACCAAGAAACATAATGCCCATGGCAGCTTTCATAAGTATGTCTAAAGATATTAATCCTTTATATGTGAAGATTACAACTGAATTCTTCTGACAGTCTAGTTCTACAAAGAATATTTGAGTTCATATCTTTAAACAACATTTTCTGAGGAGCAATGTTGAAACCTATTTGTTAAACCAACTGTTGCATCTGTTAGAGGTGATAGGACATATCATCCACTCTAATTTCTAAACCACATCAAGAACGTGTGAAAAAATAACATAATGACTTTTCAAGAAAAAAAAAAAGCTTTTTAGTAAATCAAACCAATCTAGACATCTGGTAAAAAAAAAAATCTCAATAAACTCAATGTCTTAACTATAGTTTTCACTGTATTGCATTCTAGATTACTTGACTTTGCATAGTGCCGTTAAGGAACGTTTTCAAAGCTGAGTCATCTAATTGCTACTATTGTGTTAGTTGCACTTAGCACTGAGCAGCTCCACATTTAGAAAAGCATATGCCATCCTATCTGTTCCTCTTCCAGGGGAAAAAAAAATCTTCCTGTTGATACTATATGTTCCATTTTTACCCTCACTAACAAAAGTGCTGAAGTTGTTTCTTCCTCATCATTTGGATGTTTAAAACCTCTAACCTGTAAAAGTCTGTTAAGTAGTCTATTTTTAACAGTTTGCCATGATTAAATATAAAAGCATTTTATTGCATTTCTTAATCTAAAATAAGAATGAACAGCCACTATTTAAAATAACAGTAAGCATGTAACCATTTCAAGGCTGAAAGTCTTAAAAGAGAAAGAAAATTAATTACATATATAGTTATTCTTCAATTTGAGATATAAATGTTATTTCCACAAGATTCATTCATTCACTCATTCATTCATTTAGGCTGTCATTTAGGCAGCAAACATCTACTGAGAACCGTATGTAAATCGTATGCCTATAAAGCACTATGTCTACAATATAAATATGGTAGTTCCTAAAGTGGCTCCAAATCCTCTTTCCCTGCATGCACACCCCACTTGCAATTTTATCTTGCCAAACTTCTAAAAAAAGGTGAAACCTATTTCTCCACCCCTTAAATCTGGAGTTGACTATGTGACTTACTTTGGCAATATACTATTAGAAAACATGAAGCAAACAGCCTTGAAAAGCATTTTCACATAGAACTTGCAGCAATATACACACACACACACACACACAAAAAGCAAAATGGGAGACATAAATTCTACCTCCTGATAACTATATTAAATACATATGGATTAAAACACTCCAATTGAAAGGCAGAGATGGGCAGAACGAATAAAAAAATTAGAAAGCATGAATAAATTGCATGCAATTTATAAGAGGTATGCTTTAGAGTCAAAAACACAAATAGTTAAAAGAAAAATGCGTGATGAAACCAATAATCCAAGACAGTTTTAGTGCTATACTAAGGTAAAATAGAATTTATGAAAAACCCATTACTAGATACAAAGGAAATCTTATGACAGTGTGTTTAATCAGTCAAGAAGATAAAACAATTATAAGACTGTTTCTATCTAAGAATAGAGCACCAACTACAGGAAGCAAAAATTAATAGAATTGAAGACAGAATTATACAATTCAATAAGAATAGTTAGAAACTTCAATACCAAAATTTGAATAGAGAAAGCAACTAGACAGAAGACCAGTTAGTTAATGGAAGACTCAACACTATAGAACAACTAGACCTTAAACACATGTAAAGGACACTCTCAAACAGAATATACATTCTTCTTGAGTGTACATGAATCATTTTCCAGAATATAGGATGTTTAGAGTCTATAAAACAAGCCTTAATAAATGTAAAAGACTAAATCATACAAAATATGTCTCTGACCATAAAGAAATAGAATTAGACATCAATGACAGAACGAAATTGAGAAATTCACAAATATATAGAAATTAAACAACACACACCTAAATAACTGATTGATCAAAGAGGAAAACATAGGGAAACTAACAAATACCATGGGATAAATAAAAACAAAACAAGCAAACAAATTTATATATATATGCATATATATATATATAACAGAACATAGTTAAAGTAGTTGCTTATCGATAAATTTATAGCTGTAGATGCTTATATTTAAAAAAATTAATAACCTAACATTTCACCTAAGACAGTGAAAAAATAAGAACAAACTAGACCCAAATTAAGCAGAGAGAAAAAAATAAAAAAGATTAGAGTGAAAATAAATGAAACAGAAAATAGGAAAACAATAGTTACAATTGACAAAATCGAAAGTTGGTTCTTTGGAAAAATAAACAAAAATTGACAAAACTTCAGCTGGAATAAACAAGATAGAAAGAGAAAGCTCAAATGAAAGAAAGGAAAATATTATTTACTCTACTGACTCTAAAATTTTCATATAAAGAAAGCCATAAATAATTGCATGCCAATAAATTAGATACTATAGATGAAATAAACTAGATGTTTGTGATTAGGTGAAGGCACAAACTACTGACACTGACTCAAGAAGAATTAGAAAATCTGAATTTACTTATAACAAGTAAAGATATTGAATTAGTAATAAAAAACCTTCCAACAAAGAAAAGCCCACAGCCAAATTAATTCAGCAATTTGATTGCAGCAAACATTTAAGAAGGAATTAAGAGCAATGTTTCACAAATTCTCCCCCAACGAAAAAAAAAATCTTCCCAATATATTGGCTTCATTTTATAAGCAAATATAATCCTGATATCCAAACTAAACAAAGATATCAAAAGAAAAAAAAAACTAAGACCAATATCCATTTCGAATATGGAATCATCAAAATTCATCATAGAAATATTAGCAAACTTAAAGAAGCAACATATAAAGAGGAGCATAAATCATGACTAAGTGGAATTGGTTTAAGATTGCCTCAAAATTTTAAAAACTCAATCAAAGAAATATACTATACTAATAAAATAAAGGAAAAAAATCATGTAATCTTATCAATAGAAGTAGAAAAAACATTTGTCATAATTCAACACCTTTTTTTATGATACATATATTTAACAACCTAGAAATAGTATAGAACTTTTTTAACCTAATAAAGAGCACGTATGAAAATCTCATAGCAATATGAAACTCAGAGTTTAAATATTAAAAGACTTCTCACGAGATCAGAATTATAAAGATATCAAGTCTCATAACTTTAACATTTTACTGAAGGTTCTAGCCCTTCAGGGAAGGGAAAAAAAGGAATCCATGTTGAAAAGAAGGAAAACTTACTTTATTTGTAGATGACATAATTCATATATACAAAATACTAAGGCATATACACACATACATACACAAGTTATAAAAACTAGGAATTGAATTTAACAAAGATGCAAGATACAAGTTCAAAATATTAAAACAAATATATTTATACGTACTAGCAATGAACAATTGAAAAATGCTAAAGAAACAATAAATTGCATTTATTATATTCATCAGAGTTCTCCAGGAGAAAAAAACAGAATAGTGTGTATATAGATAGATAGATAGATAGATGATAGATAGATAGATAGATAGATAGATAGATTTACATATACATATACTATATATATATATGTATATGTGTGTATATATATATACACATATACATATACATATACACATATATGTGTGTGTATGTATGTGTATATATGTATGTGTGTATACACACACACACACACACACACACACACACACACACATATATATATATATATATATATATATATATATATATATATATATAGTATTGGTTCACATGATTATAGTATCTGAAAAATCTCATCTTCTACCTTCTGTAAACTTGAGACCCAGGGAGGTCAGTGATGTAGTTTCAAAACCTGACAGCTGGAGAGTCCCATGGTATAAGAGTCCAGTCTAAGTCTAAAGGCCTAAGAATCAGAAGCACCAAGTGCAGAAGAGCAAAGACACATCAAAGTCAGACAAAAAGTGAATCTTCTCTTCTTCCACCTTTGTTTTCTATTTAGGTCCTCAAGGGATTGAGTGATACCCACCACACACTCCCCATCCCTGCTGCAGTGAGGAGGGTGATTGGTTTACTCAGTCTACCAATTCAAATGCTAATCTCTTCTGGAAAAAATCCTCACAAACACATCTAAAAATAATGTTTAACCAGATATCTAGGCATCCTAGGATCCAGTCAACGTGACATATAAAATTAACTATCACATTTACAATAGTATCAAAAGACTAATATACCTAGGAAAGAATTACAAAATTTATAAATTGGATACTACAAAGCATTGGGGAAAAAAATTAAAGAAGACCTAAATAAATGAAAAAATTATGCTGTTTGAGGATTAAAGGACAACATTCTTAAGATAGTAATATTCTCCGAAATTATTTATATACTTAGTAAAATCTCTATCAATATCTCAATTGCACCGCCTCCCCCCCCCCCCAATTGCAAGCTTATCCTAAAACTTGTATAACATGGATGGGAGTCAGAATAGCCAAAATGATTATGAAAAAGAATTAAGTTGGAGGGCTTATATTTTCCACTCTCAAAACTTTCTACAAATTTACAATAATCAAGACTGTGTGGTTCTCACAAAAGGATATTCTTATAGATTAGTAGACTAGCACTAAGAGTCTAGAAGTAAACCCTTAGGTATAGCCAACTTATTTTTGATAAAGCGATCAAAACAATTCAATAGGACCAAAAAGTCTTCTCAACAAATAGTGCTCAATACAACACGATATCAATATACAAAAGAAAAAAGGTGGACTTTGTCTCACACCATATGCAAACATTAATTCAAAATGGTTAAAAACCTAAATATAAATACTGAAAGTAGAAAAGTCTTACAAGACAACATGAAACAAGAATATCACACCTACTATTTATTAAAAACTCATTTTTTGTATACTGAATTAAACTACTAACTTAATTGTATATTGAATTTCATATATGCTGGTATATAGTTCTTATTTTTTTCAAATGTTATTCAACTAAGATATTTATCCAGTAGTAAACAAATACAAAATTGATTACAGCACATTTAGTATATTCTGTTTCAATTCACCCCTCACTGTCCATTTTGTTTTTTGATTGTCAAGCGTTTACTCTTCTCTATTAATTTTTAAGTAAATTTATTTATTTTAATTAGTTTCATGTATACAGTACATTGATTGGAAATCTATATAGTTCAGAAAATAATCCCCTCAATTATTCCCTCCCTCCCTCCCCTAACCCTCCATCTAGCCAACATATTAATGCTAACTACATTCCCTATGCCTTGCTCCCTATCCCTGTGACCATCCATCAGCTACTGATGTGTATTTTTTAATCCTTCACCCCATTCTCCCAGTCTCTCAACCCCACCTCCCTTCTGTCCATCACCAAATTGTTCACTAAATTTGTGAGTCTGTTTTTGATTAGTTTTTTTTTGTTCCTTAGATTTCTCATATAAGTGAAATCATATGGTATTTATCTTTCTCTGTCTGACTTAAATACCTTCTAGGTCCATTAAGGCAATATCTTTTTCCATCCTCTTCTTTTTAGTTTATCCATTCTCTATCTTTTAGTTGTGGTACTTATTTCTTTACCATTTGAGGTATTTATGATAGGAAGGTAGTTGTTACCATCCTGTTTTTGATACATGTTTTTTTCTTCTTAAAGAAGTCCCTCTAATATTTCCTGTAATACTGGCTCAGTGATGATAAATTCCTTTAGCTTATTTTTGTCTGAGAAGCTGTTTATCTCTCCTTCAACTCTAAATGATAGCTTTGCTGGATAAAGTATTTTTGATTATAGATTCTGGGTCTTCATCACATCAAATATTTTGTGCCAAGCCCTTCTGTCCTGCATAGTTACTTTTGAGAAATAGGCTGCCTATCTTATCTGTTCTCCCTTGTGGGTAACTATCTACTTTTCTCTTGCTACTTTTAAGATTTTTGTCTTTTTATTTAACCTTTAGCATTTTAATTATGATGTGTCTTGGTGTGGGCCTCTTTGAATTCCTGGCTTGGGGGATTCTCTGAGCTTCTTCGGGTTGTACGTCTATTTTTTTTTTACCAGGTTAAGAAAGTTTTCCATCATTATTTCTTCAAATAGCTATTCAACATTTTGTTTTCATTCTGGTACCCAATGAGACAGACATTTTGACCTTTACCAGTATCTCATTGGCTCCTTAAATTATTTTTATAGTCTTGGCTTTTTTCTTGCCATTTTGATTGAGAGTCCTTGGCTTTCCTGTCCTCTAGATAGGCATTTGATCCTCTTCTTTATTCACTTTGTTTATTCCTTTGTTTATTCCATTTAATATACTTCTCATCTCAAATAATATGTTGTTCATTTCAGACTAGTTCCCTTTTATAACTTCCATTTCCATTTTCTGTTTTTTTTTTTATCTCTGTGTTGACGTTCTCACTGAATTTATCTACACTTCTCATAAGTTCATTGAGCATCTTTATAACCAGTGTTTTGACCTCTGCATCTGTTAGATTGCTTGACTCCATTATATCTGGATCTCTGTTTTGTTCTCTCGTATGGTTTCCACTTTATCTTTCCATTTTGGCTGCCTTAGTGTCTGTGTCTATATACTAAGCAAAGCACCTAAGTCTCCCAGTCTTATTAGTGTGGATTTGTGTAGGTGTCCAGTGGCACAATCCTGAGAGGGGTTCAGCTTCAAGCTAAACTTAGCTCAAGCCTCTACCTCTCTGGGGCCAAGATTCAGCAAGCAATCCACAGATGCTATGCTTATAGCTGCCTCAAAAGGCCACACCAGAAACTGAAGCCAGCTGCCTCCAGTGTAAGTCTAGGCGCTGCTCAGCAAGGAGCACCTGACTCACTGAGGGTGTACTTGGATGTGGCTTGAGTGGGGCCCCAAGTTGGGGGAGGCAAAGTTTCACAGAATCCTGTGGGTGAAGCAACCTCTATTATCCAGTTGGATGGCTTCTGGGCTATAGCAGCAATGTGTCCACACACTGGGAGGAGGGGGGCTCAACAAGGAACAATGGATGCCACCAGCACTTCTGTACAGAGCAAGTCTTGCCTTAACCCTCACTCTGGTGTCACTGGTGTCCCCTGAGAGTAGTGGAATCAGCACTGGTGCTCAGAGTGAGCAGATATGTCACCGCAAAAATCTGCTTGCAGATGTGGCTCCTTTAAGAGGCACCTGCTGCTGCTGCAGCCTCTGTCCCAGCTGCATCCTCTGTCCCCCTCAGTTTCTTGGGACCCAGCAACCTTGCGTCCTCACCCTGTTCTACCTTTTGCAGTTGCAGGGTGATTTCTTAGATTTCTCCCTAGTTGTATGGCTTGTTCATCTAGATCCCAGGCATTTTTTCCTTGCTGTTTGCTTCTTGTTTCTGTAACAACTTTGATTTGGTTGCCAGAGGGATGAACAGAGCCTCTATCATCTTTGCCATTTTTTCCTGCTCTTCTCTATTAATTTTAATGATAATTCATACATACTTAAACTCACTTGAATTGAAATTACCACATTAAATATTTAAATTAATATTAGATTATTGATGATTTTATGGTATTTTTTTCACATCCATTTTAACAACACAAAATGTATGAAGCCACCTAAGCCCATCTTTTATAAACCTCATTCCATTAATTTCCTCATCCTTACTCTTTTTACTCTGGCAACACTGGTCATTTTGCTGTTTCTGATATTGTCAGGTGTGCCCAGCCCTAAAAACTTTAACTGTATCCTGTCTGAACATATCTTGGTTCATTCAAGTCTTTTCTCAAAACACCTTTCAAAGACCACCCTATTTAATAGTAAAAGCTGACCCACTTATCCTTTTTAAAATATAACAGCGTGAACACTGAAATATTTCTTGAATATATGAATTTATTCAAATCTCATTTTGTTTATTTGCTTTTCTCATAAAATATATTACTTGGATTACTAGAGTTTTGAGTTGCTGTCAATGGGTTTTTTTCAATTTCTCTTCATAGGAGTTTACTGCTAGTGTGGAAAAAGTTGTGGATTGTTTTTGTATTTTTAGCTTATATCCAGCCACATATCCAAATTCTTATTACTTCTGACTTTATATATATTTGTGTGTGTGTGTTCTGATTTTAAAAATATGTGTATATCATAATATAAATAAATAAATGTAGTTTATGTTTCTTTCTAATATTTTACCAATTATTTTCTTGTTTAATGCATCCACTATAAGGATTACATCACAGACATGTTTGTGAATGATTGATTTTGTAAAACTTTAATGCATATATACAGCTGCATATTTCCATACTTACACTTTTATTTTCAACTATAAATGTCATTTCCTTTTGAATATGCTTTATATATAGTATATAGCTGGATTTAGAGAAAAATATAATAATAATCAATACATTAATAATTGTGTTACTCAATTTATTTTTGCCCACATACATACTGGTTCATTTAATCTGTCCAGTTTTCAAAGTGATATTTTGAAGCTCCTCAATATTATTTTATTCACCAGGTTCTCCATATATTTTCATTATTTTTTCTTTGTTCATGAAACATGTTTTTGTGGCATAACAGTTTGTGACTTTTCTCTCTTCTTTCTTTTTTCATTCAGATTGTCGGTCCTTGTTAAAAAAAAAAAAAAAAAAAAAAAAAGGTCTCTATGTATTTCAATTCCAGGAGCAGTTTTTTAGCACATAGATGATGTTGTATAAATATTTGCTGAATGAAAATTGGTAGAATAAATTGATGAGTTGTCTACATGTATTTTTCCCTTTACCATTATTTAAAATGTTAGAGTAGTCAGATATGAATGAGTGGTTCACAACTCAAGATGATATGAAGCAGGGGCCATGATATTTCCTTTTAATGGTTTTAGAGCATTAACTTTAAATTTACCTTTTTTGATATTAATAGTGCTATTCTGCATTTATTAATCATCTGCATCTCCCTATGCCTATACTTTTATTTTCAATCATAAATGTAATTTGCTTTTGAATGTGTTTTATATTAGTATACAGCTAATTAAAAAAAATGACCCTTTTGGTTCCTTTCTCTCCATATCTTTTTCTTATATTTACTTATTTGAACAAATTGTTGTTTCTTGTTTGCTTCAAAATTTTATATACTTTTCAGCCTTATTTATTGTTTTTCCTTTTCCAGCTCTCATAATTGACACTTATGTTTTCTACTTGAATCCTAGATGAGGAGCTTCTGGCCCTGAAAAGATACACTACTTTCCAATGAAGATGCATTTTATTATCTCTCTCCACCTGAACTCTCCTCTCTAATAAGAAAAATTTAAAGAATAATTAGTTCCTCAGAAATTACGTATTTAGCTACTTTAATTTCTCCTGCCCCCTATTTCTTTGATTTTGCTTGCATCAGTATACTTTTTTCTCCATACTATTATAATTTTCCTTAAAGGATATCTTGTCTGTTTAAAACTTCTTACTGAGCACTTATTTCCAAATTGCCTGAGACTGTTCTTCTTATCTATTGGTATATAATTATTGGTTAAGTCTCTATCTTGGTACTTCATCTGACTGGGGCGATCTATAGTTTCATTTCTGAAGTATGTGATTCCTTGGTGGTGTTTCTGCTATAGCATCACCACCATCTTCTGTTAACTTCCTCTTTGAGTAACATTAGCACATGAGAAATCTTGGGAGCTCAATGGTGCTTCATCCCCTAGACCTCCTATACCACTGCACTGTAGTAGCCTTATTCATTGGTCACCCAGGTCTCCATAGCCACCAATTCTGCCATCCTGGTAGTGTTGGCAAATACTGCACCAATTGTGGAAAGAGGCTGCTTGATAACCATAGCTGGAATGCCATGTCTTCTGAATCTTAAATGCCTTTTTTGTATGGGGGAGGCTTTTGATAAGCACTGGTATCAGGCCCAAATATTCTCTCACTTGCAGTCTGTTTCTAGCTGTCTATCCACATATAAATATGTAAATCTCTTCATTGTCAATCCACTAGTTTTGCTTATTCTAAACCTCTGATCATTCAGCCAAACAACTTTGTGACTTAGTGTGGATCCATATTTCAACACCTTCATTACTGTATAACATAAACAATTTGAAGTTCTGCCCATAGGGAAGATTTCTATTCTACACTGTTTTTCACATATGAATGGGGTCCTAATACCCCTAAACCCACTTCTCAGTATGTAATTCACCTGTAACTCAGATGAGATTTTTTTTTCTCCTCAAATTGTCATAGGGAACTCCTGATGAATTTTTGGTATGCATTAGAGGAGGGTGGAGAGGAGTCAAGAGTGGGCCCAGTAGGAATATGATGCAATGGCTCATGCATTTTTTATGTGCTTTTACGACTGGCCCCAGACTTGTCCCCTGTATAACATTTTATCCACTTGATGACTCTGTTCCTGGACATGACCGATCTCATGCCAACATGAATCATGTTAACTTCAAGTTCTCTATGGAGAGCAAGTTGCCATCTCTACCTGGAGTCCCGTGGTCATTTTCCACCAGGACATAGAAGCAAACCAAGAACTATTTCTTAGAAGGAGGCCTGTTACTCTTTCCTTAAGTTTACACACAGCACTCAGATCTGCAACACTGCCTTTGTGAACTCATGAAGTGGCAGACAAAAGAAATGAGGCTGCACAAGTTCAATTTGATTAGATTTGGAGATTTCAGATGATTCTTTACACAAACCTTACTCTCTTCTGGCATCTTATGTTAGGGGAGATTCAATTCATTTGCTGCTATAGGATCTTCACAGCTAAGGTGTTTCAGCACTTGCCGCTGTCAGGCCAAAATATAAAACCAATGAATTGATTGAATGCTAAAGATCACTTTCTTATCAAAGACAATTCCCCAATTTTCAAATACAGTTTACCACTCAAAAATAACCACCTTTTCTCTGAAATTTACGTTTGAGCAGAATAAAATTGAATTTTGTTTCATTTGCATACTAGAGGCTAATTTTAAATTCTTTCAGAAAAGGCCAATGAAATGTTTATGGAAGACACGAATAGAGATTGTTTTAGTATTCTGAAAGAAAAGAAAATCAATTTACAGACATAAAAATATTGTGCAATTAAGTGTGCTAATTTCACCATTGGAGGAGTGTCTAATAAGATTCTTAAAGAGCCCTGTTCCCCCAAAAGGTTAAGACTCATTGATCTGAAGAATATCTATTAGTAGATTTTTCATATATTTTTAGTAACAGCATCAGCCACCACTTCTCACTTAACAGTCTTTTATTATTTTTCAATTTTATCTTCTAAATGTTTACATGTTATTTTATTTATAAATACAGTTAACTTATTTTAAATAAGGGAAAACTTCAAAAGTCAAACAGAAAAATTTACTAATTAAATTAGGCATTAAAGAGACAAATGATAAAGTAACATCTGAACATTCAGATTTAATCCAAGAACATCTTTCATGTGTCTTTTCTTTGGCACAAATTTAGGCCTTTCTCATATTCTAGTTACACTGATATTTTTTTTATCTAGATAATAGTCATCATTATGTTTGATCACCACAAAATACATTAGAACATTTAATAATTTGACACGGATTTTATTTTGTTAACTATAATTCTTACTGATGCAGATGAAAAGTTGACTTTTTCACATAGCAATTCACTAAGTTGAAGCTAAAATGGGACTTAGTTTGGTCTCTGGTTAACCAAAGTCCCAAGCAGCAAAGGTGCTGAGGCTAAATGCTATAGGACGGTGTTAGCAAGAATGACCACTTCAGAGTCGGTCAACACTCTTGCTGACAAGCACAGTAAACCTAGAATAGTTGCTGAGCTTAAATAGACAGAATAGGTTTGTATTTACACCAAGTAAATGTTGTGTGGATTTTTAGTAATGGACTCTCTCCTGAATTTACACTTCATACCAAAGCATTCTCAGCTGTATCCTCATTTAGAGATCTTATGAGGGTTATCTATTCCTGAGAGATTCATTAAAGAAACGTAGAAAAGCAGAACATCCCCCCATGCCACCACCACCCAGGCTGGGACACAGTTGAAATCCACCACGTTTAAAATGCCTCTTTATTCTCCATCCATTGATATTCTTGACCGATATCTTTCTATCATTCAGATATTGGAGAGTACTGTAACTGGATGCACAGTGGAACTTTCTAACAAGACTTTGGATAAGCATTATAAGCACACTACTATTCACTGTATCAAAACAGAGGACTCTTTTATAACTTCAAAACTTCCTTTCTCTTACACACACACACACACACACACACACACATCTTAGTATATGATATACATCCTTGGCTGCAGTTGAATATTAAACCATGTTTTCTGTCAGTGTGATATAAAGAAACACAAGGACTCATGTAATTTGCAGTTTTCTAGGTGTCTAATTTCAATCTAATGTACTATTGTGAAACTAAACCAGTAAATCTATATAGCTGGTCCATTTGGGGATTTGGTCTGCTATCTTTAGTCTGTGATAATTTCTGGTTTCTATTCCTTGTTCAGGGATGATAACAGTGTGATTTACAGGTATGACTAACAAATGAGATCAATTAAAACGTCTAAAAGTGGCACCTGTCCAAGTATAGGGTTGCACCTGGTGATTCCCACAGCTTCATTTCCTGTCGCTCCATGCCATTTGCAAGGCCTCTCCACAGGCAGGGTAACAATGAAGGGTTGTTTCCTAATGGGCATAGACCAAGAAAGCAGGCCTTATCCTATGGCCTAGCTATACAATTATTATCGCTGACTGGAAACAGCAGGTGTATTTTTCAACTCTATTTATACAAACGATCCCTGTGTTTCATAGCATCCATTACTATATCTTCTTGAATTGCTCAATTTGTTACAAATTTGTACTGTCATCTGTCTTTGCGATTAAATTGATTTTAAAAGAAACACAAGCTACCTTTCATTAATGTACATTATTGAATACTTTGATTATTATAAGACAAACTTGATACTTTTAAAAGATCTTAGGTCATGGAAAGGGGAAAGTGGTCACTTCTGAGAATAAAAGCATCTATTGGATAAAGCACTTGAAAACATTTTTTGCATTTCTTCTGCAAAATGCTTGTGCAAAAAATAAATAAGAGGCGGTTGGGCAAAACTAATGTCATAAGCCATTATATTTGATGGTATGTAGAAATTATAAAGCCTCAAGTACGGTTTTATTATTGGGTTTAATTACAATTGAAGTACTGAGTAGAACTTTATAAACATGCCTTTCATTGATGTTCCCCATTTGGGAACAACATGTGGTAGCTTGTATAATGAAAGGTGAAAATTTCTGTCCCATAGTACACCTTGGAAGTTAGAAATTGTCTTTATGAAATAAACTGATATTATTAATATTATTGAAATTACAACTTAATGAAATTCTCAAGAGCTAGTCATAGTCTTCAATCCTAAGTGACATAAATTCCCAAGTGAGATATAGCAGAGAGTGTGAGTAGAGAGATTTTGTCTCCTAAAGCATTTGCAATTATCTATCTCAAACATCTTAGTCTCTCATAAGTGAGATGGGCTCATATGCCAGTTTGTCTGGGATGGCCCATTTCTCATACCTGTCGCCCATTCACATTTTTAAATAGAACCCTTTATTCTTACAAATGGGTCTGAAAAACTAATCATCCTGACATCTAACTTGTAAGTGTAACAAAATAACATTGTAAAAGTTAGTTACATGTTATTTAAGAAAAATAACATTGCAGTTATAAAAATGTAATTAAAGGCACTCATTCAAAAGAGCCACAGTTAGATATAAGTGATTTCTTTTTCATATAGGACAGCCAGAGAAGCCTCAGCTGTAGGGGATGTGGCTTCAGAGATGGTAGGCATGATATAATTCTTATGTGTCAATGTTCAGCTGGTTTAGTCTTTTAAAAATAGTTACACAGAACTGCCATTTAATTATCACCAATCACCACATAGAGTAGTATGCCATATCTTATTCCATAACAAAGAATAAAATACATTCAGAGGCAATCTAATTATACCTTATCTCATGCCATTTCTCTCCTACAGGTTGCAGACAGCAGGATTTAAACTACAGAATCAAAGCTACTCTAATCATTTCTCGCATGAAGAGTGGAATCAACAAAGTTTACAACACAAGGAAAGAAAATGCTTACACATTTAAATTTTTAAAAACGTAAGATACTGATGTTTTTCAGTAAGAAGTCAGTCACATACAGGTAGGTAAAAGTGCCCATCTGGTGGCAGTGTCATCTATTTAAAATCTTATTATATATACATTTATATCTAGATCGATAGATTAATGGAAATATATAAGATATAGGTATGTATCTACATATAAGATATAGATATAGATATATTTTTAATTCTCCTCATAAAAACAATATTGCTAAATTGCTGGAAGCTTCTAGAAACTTTATAGCTAATAGTTTACTGGAATAGATAGAATTTGAAAAATAATATAGCTCAGTCTCTTTTAATGAATCTTAGAAAATTAGTTTCAGGGAAATAGATTAATTTCCCCAAGATCTTAGAAAAAGATAATTTAGAGTTAAGGTTATATGTCTTTCCTCCTTCCTTTCTTCTCTTCTTTTTTCCCTTCCCTCCTTTCATCCTTCTTCCCTTCCTACTTCCTTCCTTCTTCCTTCCTTCCTTCCTTCCTTCCTTCATTCATTCCTTCCTTCCTTCTTTCCTATTTTTTCAGTATTCTGTTAGGCACCTTGGCACCATAACCGATGCTGCTACTCCCAGAGAGTTCAAGGTGCACGGGTATGCCTCATTTTTATGGGCAAAGACTGATCTAGTTCACATCAAAATTGTTCATTCCACTTTTGGTGAATTTAAAGATTTTTGTGATACCTTAATATCTGGTGTTTATTACAGATGAAGGCCATTGATCCATCCACATTTCTTACTTCAAGGGTCATGAGTCTCTCAAGAAGAAATGAAATAGTATTGTGAGGATAATTGCTCAGTGGAGTGAGCAATGACCTTGTGAAGTAACTGCAAGAAAAATCAGACACTAGGTTGAGATAATTTCATATGCTTTCATCCTTCTAAATACATTTTGTTTTTATGACGACACTTGTTGCAGTGGATAAAGATTGTGTTTGTTCTTTACCCTGCCCTCTTTAACTAGACTGTTAGCACTTTGAGAATTAGGTCATTTTATTTATGTCAATTCTCGCCCACAGCACTGGACATGTACTCTTTAATGAGTGATTATCTAACAGTTGATTGGATGGATGGATGGATGGATGGATGGATGGATGGATGGATGGACAAACAGATGCACAGAATATTCAATAAGACTATGACAGACAATTTTACAAAGAGCATTTTAGGAATAATGGAATTAAACATGTAGAAAATCTCAGAGAATTACTGGAAACTACTGTAATTTCGGATAACCCTGTAGGAAATGATGCTGAGGACAATGAAACCATACCACTGAAGATGTTGAGTGCTGAACTAAGGAACTGAGACTCTTTTTTTGATGTAACAGAGCAAACTGCTTAATGCTCTTAATAAGGAAAGAAATTTGATAATATCTTTAAGTAGTTGATAAAGCAAGTGGAAATAGAATAGTCTTTTTTTGTCTCAGGGTCTATTTAAATATGGGAGAAGTAAACTGTATATGTTATTCTCTAGAAGTTTAAATATTATATAAGCAATTCCACAAAAAATTAGTCTCAGCCAACCAACAGAAGACTTTTGACTTGTCTCAATCAGACCTAAAAACTAGTTTGTGGTAAGCTCAGACCTGGCATTCAAAGTTTGAAATTTCACAAGCATGGCATTCCAAGATCTGGAAAGTATTCAGGCACCATGCATCCCAAGAATGGACCTATAAGGTCATGAACCAGCCCTTATCACCTTCTACTGAAGAAAAAGAGAAGTCAAAGTAAGAGACATGTGAATAATGCCTTTCTCCTCTTCAACTCCTGAAAACCTCAAACCTCACTTATTATAATAGGAATAATAATAATAACAATAATAACAACAGTCCTTCTTTTCTGTGGTTTTACTTCTCTGTGGTTTCTAGTTCACGTCAAACCATGAGCTAGATCACACAGTCAACCATGATCCAAAATAATTAAATGGAAAATTCCAGAAACAAACACTTTATAAGTTTTAAATTGTGGCCATTCTGAGTAGCATGATGAAATCTTATGCCATCCCACTCCATCCTGCCTGAGAAGTGAAGCATCCCTTTCTATAGCATTTCCATATCAAAGAGGCTCCTGGGACCCATTAGTCACTTAGTAACCGTGTGGGTTCTCCGATCGACTGTCATGGTGTCTCAGTACTTTATTTCAAGTCACCCTTATTTTACTTAATAATGTCCCCAAAGTGCAAGAGTAGTGATGCTAGCAAATCCAATATGGCAAAGAGACACCATAAAGCGCTTCCTTGAAGTGAAAAGATGAAAGTTCTTGACTTAAGAAGAAAATAAAAAAATCTTATGCTGAATTTGCAAAGATCTATGGTAAAAACAAATCTTCTGTCCATGAAATTGTGAAGAAGGAAGAAGCAATTCATTCCAGGTTTGCTGTTGCACCTCAAACTGCAAAAGCTATAGCTACAATGCATGATAAGTGCTTAGTTAAGATGGGAAAAAGCTTTAAATTTGTGGGTGGAAGATAGAACAGAAACATTCTGATGATAGCACTGAGTTATGCCAGGAAACACCAAGCCAATAGGAAGACTTCAGCAAGAGACCCCCTGAAATGAGTGACAGCCATTTATTGCAAGCAAGGGATGATTATGCCGATTCAGGAACTGCTCTGGACTGAAAAATATAGAAAATACTGGAGAGAGAGAGAGAGAGAGAGAGAGAGAGAGAGAGAGAGATCACATTCACGTAATTTTTAATAAAGTATACTGCTATAATTCTTCGATTTTATTATTAGTCCTTATTATTCTCTTATTGTGCTTAACTTATAAATTAAACTTTATTATAAGTATGTGTAAGAAAAAACATAATCTATAAAGAGTTTGGTACTATTTGCAGTTTAAAGCATTCACAGATAAGGGGACAATTACTGTAATAATAATAACAACAACAACAACAACAACAACTCATCATGGTCATAAAATTAATCATTTTTTTGTTTTCACAGTGGACTAACAATTACGATTTAACATAAGTTGGTGATGATTATTAAAGAATGAGAAATGGTATTCTAACAAGTGATCCTTGCGTGGGCCATCTCTAGGATCTGGTGAGAGCTATGGCTTATTGGAAACCCCTCTTTCCTCCTGCAAGTCTTTCTGAACTCAAGTGATTAATGTTGCCCTTCTTTTGTTCAGGCACTGCTTTTAAAAGCATTGTTTGCCTTCACCTTGTAATCAGCTTGTCTCAGCAACACCCTATCACCCTTGATAACAGTGTGGCTGCAATTTAGACCTGAAAGAAATAGGTCTTGGGTGGGCTCTCTGAAGCTTAAAGCTACTCCTTAGCCCTGTTATCACTATTTGTAATTTGTTTTCAAGTATAGCGATATAAATTTCAGTTGGATTACACCTTTTAATGTATCCCGGAGGTAAAGTGGTTACAGCACGAATTCATAGCTCTGCCATATTTCAGATGATTCATTTGAGCCACTGTAAAAAGGGCTATGTTAAAATCAAAACCCAAAGAGAAACGGTTCTTTTCATGATGTGGCACCAACCATTTGTGGGTGATAGGAAGGAGATGTTTGTGCTGTCCACACTGCTATTTTAAAGTGGTTTGAAACAGTACTGTGCCAAGAGTTTTCATGTCTTTAGCCATTACAGAAGGTGTAAAATATAAGGGTTCTTGGCAATATTATCTCAAAAAGTTAAGTAAAGTAAGGTTTGCTATGGAGTTGCTTCACATTCTCTAAGACAGTATCTTTTATTGGTAAATATTTTCTACCAAAAGACCAAATTAAGCCAAAGCGACCTTGCAGGGCAAAAATAATGTCAATATTATAACAAATTATTGTTTTCAACAACTGCTTATTTATAAAGATCTTTATTAAATTCATTCATATTCACTTAATTCTATTATTGAAACTACTTTATTTTCAGCTTTACTGAAGTATAAATCACATGTAATAAAATCTATCCATGTTATGTGTACATTGTGATGAATTTTGTAAGCTCCTCTCAGTCACATAACCAACACTACAACCAAGGCATAAAGTGGTCTCATTGCCACTAAATTTTTTCATGGCCCTTTTTCATCAGCTCTCTGCCCTGACCTCCAGCCCCAGGCCATCACTCATCTGCTTTCTGTTGCTGTAGTTTTTCTTTTCTAGAAGTTCATATAAATTGTATAGTATTGTCATGTCTGGCCAGTCCTAACCCCGAAGACAAACTGCGTTAGGAGCTGGGGCCTTTAGGATGCATATGGGTGATAAGGAAGAGCCTTCATGAATGAGATCACTGATGTTATAAAAGAGGTCACACTGAACTCCCTGGTTCCTTCCACTAGCTGAGGGAGGGCACAGCGAGAAGCTGGCACCAGAACTCCAGCATACTGGTGCCCCAATCTTGGACTGCCAGCCTCCAGAACTGTAAGAGACCAATTTCTGGTGTTTATAAGCCACACAGTCTGCTGTATTTGGTTATAGCAGCCCTAACAGACTAAGATCACTATTCAGTCTTAGTTTGACAGTTTTCACTTTACATGTTATTTTTTGAGATCTATTCATGTTGCATGCATTAATAGTTTGCTACTATTTTACTTTTGAGTGGTAAAGCACCATTTGCTGAACACTTTGAGTTGCTAGGGGCTATTATGAATATTGCTATTACAAACATTTGTATAAACATACTTGTGTGGCCATGTGCTTTCATTTGTCTTGGTAAGATGCCTAGAAGTGGGATTGCTAGGTCATAGGGTAGAAAATGTTTAACTTTCTTTAATTCTATTAAACTGATTTCTAAAGCAGCAGTACCATTTTGCCTTACACTGACAATATATGTATATTTCAGTTGTGTTGCATCTTTATCAATACATTGCCTTGTCAGTCTTTTGAAATTTAATCTACCTTGTGGGTACATAGTGGTGTCATATTTGGGTTTGATTTGTATTTTCTTGATGACCAGAGATGGTGAACTCCTTTTATGTATTTATGGCCCCTTTCATATATTCTTTTGTAAATTGCTCAAATCTTTGGCCCATTTATTGGTTTGTTTTTCTTCTTATCATTTATGTATAAATCTCTTATGTATTCTTAATATAAACTCTTTTATACATATATATGTTTTGCAATTTTTTTCCCAAAATTTGTTGTTTGGTTTAGTTTGGGACCAGAAAAAATATTAGAATGTTCTTTGTATTCTTTTTAAAACATTATCAGCTAACAGTTTAGAAAACAAACTTTTTGCCCCTACACATATGTCAACAGTCTATCCTTTCTTCTGTGTCCCAGATACTCAGACAAATTTTGTAAAATAAATGAAGCATCAGTTAATCAAATTCACTTGTATGTCCCTTGGGGATTCAGAAATAGTAGCTCCAAAAAAAAAAACCTTTTTATTTTCCCTTATTAAATATAAGGCTTCTATGTTCCTTATTACATAAATAAAGAAGGGGAAGAACTGTGTAGAGGCAAAATTTATGTATGCCATTGAAGCTAGAATGGTATCAATTTAAACTAGATTGCTATAAATTGAGGGTGTTAATTGTAATCCCCAGGCTAAGCACTCAGAAAATAATGTAAAAATATTCAGGAAAAAAATGAGGAAGGGAAAATACATTTAAAAAAAAAAGAAGAAGAAAGAAAGAAAGAAAGAAAGAAAGAAAGAAAGAAAGACAGAAAGACAGAAAGAAAGAAAGAAAGAAAGAAAGAAAGAAAGAAAGAAAGAAAGAAAGAAAGAAAGAAAGAAAAAGAAAAATCAAACTCAAAACAGGGCAGGCAGTACTTAACATTGAACTGAAAGTTCTACCTAGAAAAATTAGGCAAAAAGAAATTAAATTATAAATAAAATTAAAACTAGACAAAAAAATAGGTAAAAGTCATTGAAATTTGGAAGAAAGAATGCAACTGTTTCCTTTTGTAGATGACATGACTCTATACATAAGAAATCTCAAGGAATTAAAAAAAACTTAAGTATAATAAACAAATTCAACAGAGTTGCAGTTACATTATCACACAAAAAATTCTGTTTTATTTGTATATACCTGCAATGAACAATTAAGAAAGGATAGTGTAAGAAAACAATTCAATTTGTATGAGTATCCAAAAGAATTAAATAGTCAAGATAAATTTAATCAAGGAGATAAAAGACTTGTATGCAGAAAATTTTAAAAAATTGCTTGGTGTAATTGACAAAACTGAAATAATTGAAAGACATTCCATGGTCAGGGATTGAAAAACATAATAGTTAAGATGTCAATAGAACTGAAAGAGATCTACAGATTAAATGTAATGCTTACCAAAATTCCAATGGGCCCTTTTTATCAAAAATGAAAAAGCAGATCCTAAAATTTATATGGCGTTTCAAATGGCCCCAAACTTAAAAAAGAACAAAGTTGGAGGATTTACACATTTTAATTTCAAAATTTACTGCAAAACCACAGTACCACATGGTACTAGCATAAGGATGGATGTATAAAATAATGGAATAGAAATCAAGGTCTAGAAATAAGCCCATACATCTATGACCAATTGATTTGTAACAACGATGCCAAGATAATTCACTTGAGATAGAATAGCCTTTTCAACAAATGGTTTAGGGACAACTAAATATCCACATGCAAAAGAATAAAGTTAGACCATTACCTCACACTGTATACAATAATTAACTCGAAGTGAATCAATGACTTACATATAAGAGCTAAAACAATAAAACTCTTACATGAAAATATAGAAATAAATCTTCATGAATGTGGATTTGGCCATAGATTCTTAGACACTATGCCAATGTCATAAGTAACAAAAGAAAAATATACACAATTGATCTTCATAAAAAAAAAATGTGCCTCATAGGACATTTTTCAAGAAAGTGAAATGACAGCCTACAGAATAGGATAATATAATTACAAACATATCTAGCAAGGGTCTGTAATATAGAATATATTTTAAAAGCTCTCACAAATCAGTTACAAAAAGACAAACAACCTGATTTAAAAATGGGCAAAGGATTTGAGTAGACATTTCTCCAAAGATACACAAATGTCCAAGAAGAACACGAAAAGATGCTAAATATAATTAATCATTAGGGAAATGCAAATCAAAAAAATAATGAGATACTTCTTTCAACCCAGTAAGATGGCTTATAATAATAATTTTTAATGGAACATAACAAGTGTCAGCAAATGTGTAGAGAATGTAAAATGGTACAGCCATTGTGGAAAACAGTTTCATGATTCCTCAAAATGTAAAACACAAAATTAACAGATTACCTAGTGACTCCATTCCTAGATATATACTCAAGAGATTTGAAAATGTGTTCAAACAAAAAAATGGAACAGCACTATTCAAAATAGCCAAAAGGTTTAAATAACCCAAATGTCCATCAATGGGTAGATGGATAAACAAATTATCATACAATGAAATATTATGCAACCATAATAAAGTGGATATACTGATGCATGCTACAATGTGGATGAATTTCAAAACAAAACATTATGCTAAGTATAAGAAGACAGACACAAATTATATGCACTTAATTTTATTTATATGAAATACCAGGAATAGACAAATCCATAAAAACAGAAAGCATGTTGTTGTTTT